>JAVQJF010023972.1:0-40620 GCA_036023855.1 Gadopsis marmoratus | reverse complement strand
CCCCCGCCCCCCCCCCCCGGGCGGGCCCGCCCCCCCCCCCCCCCCCCCCCCCCCCCGCGGGAAGGAGTCAGAGTAGTTGTGTTTGGTCATCAGTTCAACATAACATCTGAGGCATCACTTTGCTTGATACGTTTTTGCATTTTTGGTTAAATCTCACATATCATTTTAAATTAATTGTAAATACCCTGGAATTAGAACATAGTGAGAACGTGAATAGAGTGTTTCTTTCTTTTTTTATGTGTGATGCTGTTGATTGATGCTGGCACATTTCTAAATAATTCTGTAAGACAATTTGTTGTGCAACAAAATGCTATTGTGTTAAAGTTTTAATAGTCTTTCTGAAACAGTAAATATTTAAATACCTTTGTAAAAAATATTTTAAAAAATATAAATGGAATGTACATAATTAAATATAACCCTTGTTTTATTTATTGAGCTAATAGAGAACTTGTGCTAATCACATCTCATTTTCATGTTGTATCTACAAATTCAGGACATCAAAAGTGCTTCTGCTTCCTTTTAGCCAGCAAGCACAAAAGATCGATACATTTTAGAACGTGGGATAAATTTGCTTTCAGAACAAACAGAAAACATGTCAAAAAAATACAACTTATCAGGTTTAGATCTTGATGATTAGACATGAAAATACTTAATGACGCCTCTTATCTGAAAATGCAAATGGTGCCCCAAAGAAAGCCTAATATGTAAAGAATTTCACGATGAAACGAACATGAAAATAAAGCATTTTTCATGTCTCATAAGAGGATTGCCTAGTTTAATTTTTTTTTACTTTTCACATGAGTTTGTTTTTAGATACTGGAAAAGAAAGAAAGAAAATGAAAGAAAGCTCCTCTTGAATGCATCATTTGTTTTTTAAAACTATAAGACAAAAGACCAAAAGCCAACCATGAGTCACTGACATTTTTAAATTCACAAAGCAGCTATTCCTCACTCTGGGTTATTTGTGTCTACAATGGAACTTTCTAAAATTTAGCTTTCATTAACGTTTGACAGGCAATGTACAGTGTACAGCCATACGCAAGATCCACAGTATTCCCTGTCTCTATCAAAGGCTGACAAAATAGAGAATAAAGTCTAAATGTAGAGTCTGATAATGTGTGTTTGCAGGCCATACATAATGTAAATAGCATTACAACATCTAAAGACGTCTGAAGAGGCTCTGCATTGTGTGGTGGCTTAATTAATGGTCGAGGTGCGGATGTGTGGAGACTGACCAGGCGAGCTGAGAGGGGATTTGATGAAGGCTTCAGGTCTGGGGGCAACCGGCTGCACCGGCCGGGTCTGTTTGGCTGCTAGCTTCTTCAGGCTGACCCTCCTCTTGTCAAACATCTCCTGCATGGACGTCTGCTTCTGGAAAACCTTCTCCACTTGGTCCTGATACACAGGAAGTTATTCAATTTATTTTAGTTATCAGAAGAGTGTCAATGTTGGACATGTACTGTAATATCTGATGCTTATTTAAGTACTTTTTCTGTAAGCACATCATTTAAAATGAACATAAATGCAATTTTGTCTAGTATTTTATTTTCATTTTGAGACATTGTCATGATTATTATATACATCTGACACCGTGTGCCACAGGCTTGGATTTTGTGCTGCATTTTTGGGATATCTTTACAGTATGAAAAATCATCTTGGTTGCTTTTTGTCCTGCACAAATAAGGTTTAGGGAGTTTCTCATAATGTCATCTTATCAAATAACATCAAGAACAACAAAACATGTTTATCCTGTTCTCTGTATCAAAAGATAAAAGTGAAGACATGACATCTTCTTTGTGAACTGCATTTTATAATTATGCCCTTTTTTATATTTTTTATACATTTACAAAGAATAATCTGGACATCTGTGTTCAATAATTGCACCAAATTGTCACAATCCATTTGATAATGGCAGAGTGATGTTTAAAAGTGCAACACATTTATTCTTTGGTTAGTCGTCTTACCCTGAACTGCTGGTTGAGAACTGCCTCATATTCGCTCCAGATGGTACTGAGGTCTGTCAGTTGGTTCTGGCCCGCGTTATCAAGGTAGCGTTCCAGCTCCTGCAGGGCTAACTCCGCCCCCTCATGAGACTGACACTTGTCTACTGGCTGAGACGCCAGGAGGTATATACCATCATCAACCCATTTAGAAGCCTAAGGAAGACAGTGGAGGAGGAAGAATCAGTAAAGAACATCAACACCAACAAACAAACAAGACAACTCCACTGGTAGTATGTGGGTGCGTCGTCTTCTTACTCTCTCCAAACAGTGGTGCAGCTCCATGGCTTTTAGGAGGCGGTCCTTCTTGGCTCTTAGGTTGCTGCTCACATTCTCACAGATTGCTCTGAGCTCGCTGTATTTGGGCTGAATGGAGTCCTCAGCATAGTGGGAGTTCTGGATCAGCTCATCACCCTCACGGGCCAACGACAAGGCTTTGTCCAGCACCTCCTGTGGACCAGTGACGGTTATTACCTCCACCAAGTATTTCACAAGTCTCCCTTCAAACTATCGTTGATTTTCAATAAAGCGCTCAGGATGAGCCTGAAATCTAATATCTGTTGAACCAAAATCTAAAACCAAAATGTAAGGAAATGTGCACTTGTCAGCTTTGAGCGATCCTGCAAAATTGTATGGCATTGAGCCCGTAGGTGGCGCTATATAGCAGCATGATACATTTAAATTTAAACATTTAATAATTTATGCGACTTCGTGCATAATTTGTATTTGTACAAAATGTAACAATTGGACTGAAATGTGTATTTTGATGGAGATCTGTATTCAAATTAGAAGTAAATTTAGTTGATTGTGCAGCAGTGCAGCACTATGCTTTTATTTTATTGTGTAATACTGACTGGCTCACTGCAGTCTGTTTTTTCCCCACTTAACACAAAATTTAAAGTGATATTATTACAAGCAAAATGTTTATTAATTTCTCAGGCTCCTGCAGGAATCAAGAGTACGAGGACTATCGGCATTATTGGAGTGATAAGATGAGATGTAAAACAGCCCTCTATTACCCACATTCTAATGATTATTATTCATCTATTCATGCCATGGTTAGACAAAGCTTTAATTGTGAGGGGTTGGGTATCACTTACACAGACTCTCTCCTCATAGGTGGTGAGTTCACAGAAGATATGGTCAGCGTGGGCTGGGCTGATCCCCACCTCAGAGAAGGTTGCGAGTTTCTCAGACACCTGATCCAGCAGAGCCCTCACCTGCAGCAGAAATACCACAGTCGGTTTTCAAGTTTTAAAAGGGATCACTCTGACTCTGTTGAAGTCTGTTACGGGCGATTTCTCGTGACCTAACAGTCGCCAGCTCACCTCTTTGTAGTTGTGCTCAAAGTGGCGCAGCTGGAGACACTGCTGCAGTTTGGTCTGATGCCTCACCCAGAACTCATCGAAAGCCCGTTCTGTCTCGTCCAACTGAGACAGCAGTCTGAGAGAGGAGCAGAGAGACAGATGGAAATGGATTATTAAATAAAAAAGGTAATTAAGGAGACCAAAGGCAGTGGGGATGCTGGCTATTATTTGGCTATTCCTTTCTGTATGTTTGCATGGGTGCATATTATGTAAAGCTAATGTCTGTTGGTAATCAGTGCCCCCAGTGCTTAAAATACCGTACTGACTGACCTCATAGCATTACGGCCTTGCCAACTATTATTCCAACTATATTAATGGCAGAGCTGAGACAGCCCTGAATAAATCACCTCCCATCAACAAAAAAGTGCAATGGCTTCAATCTTTGTTACATCAATCAATCAGAGTAAATTATGAGGCTGTGAACTGCAATAAACAATAATGGTAGCACTATATCTTTAGTACAACGTAGAAACTCAAATTACTTACAAAATCAATACAGTGTGTATGTTAAACGTCTAGTTATGTGGTGTAATGTTAGAGCTAGAGGAGATCTATTAATAAATTTGTTTAAATAGTTTGAATATACTTAATAATGACAAATACCCATCACAAATAAAATAAAAACTATAAAGATAATAACAATAAGATATTACATCTTTATGCCAGGGAGATAAGTAACCAGTTCTTCACATTGAGAAGCTGTGAACTGAAAATGTTTGGTACATTTGCTTAATAAACGGTTTAAATGGTAATCAATTAACAGGATACATTTTCTTTCAACTGTCTATTTTTTACGTTAATAAGAAAAGCATGCTTTATATTCAGTCTCTGAATAGTGACACTACAAGTGGTTCTGACACCATCAGTGTCAACAGTTCCCCAAATAATGTGTTATTGTAACTAATAATTTCCAGTTGATATATGCAAATGCATAATGTTTGGAACCTGAGCTTATTGTGAGAAATGACGAACCAGATGTGTTAAACATGTGAAACATTATCACTTCCATCTCTGTCATTCCTTTCTGTTAATGAGTCTTCATTTATTATTTTCTTTATCAGCTCTTCTAACCGTTGCACTGTAGCCATGTTCTCCAGTTCATCCTGGTTCATGTTGTGGTCGGGGTCTCGCACTACAGGCTCGTTGATGCTTTCCAGCAGCCTGCTGCCCTGACCAAGAGCCACCAGCAGATCCTCCTACAGACACACACACACACAGACAGACAGACGTCGTGATATAATCCAAATACATGACTAATATAATGTATACAGAGACATACAGAGAAATGATGTATGTGTACTTGCATGGTGTTACCTTCATCTTGTCTTTCTTGTTGGTGTGCGTGCTCAGCAGGATGGTTGTGGCCTGGATTTCATTGGGGAGTTCGGTTTCAGCCAGCTCAGTCCCAAATGACTGCAGGCTTTGTGCCGTTTTCTTTACCATCAATGCAAAGCCTTCAATAGCCTGATGCATTCAAAACACAACAAAGACAGTCAGCACGGTGAGAATTTGCAGTGGCTTCATTGTTTGGATTCAGGTGATGCTGATATAGTACATTGTGTAGTATTTTTTTTTGGCTACATATTTCATTGCTGTTTCCGAATAAACTAAACACTTTTAATGGAGGGTTTCATCCTAAAGTAGTGGCGATGTTTTGATGATGTCATTACCATTTATTAGCTTTATTACACCACGTTGACATATATGCAAGACACAGCCAGCTAAGTGAAACCTCAGAATCTGTTTTATTTTATTCTCATTTGTCTTTTCCTTTTATATGTACTTATTTCACTGTATGTATTTATCTTATTCATAAAGTGCCTTCTGATGGCGGTGTGGGACAGTGTTATGATGTCCATGCTGAGGACTAAGGTGGTGAATACAGTGTACGTACAGTGCGGTGAGAGATCCACTTCTCGTGGCAGTACTCCTGCGCTCCCCCGAGTTCCTGAGTCAGCTGACTGCGGTCGATGTAGGAGTGCAACTCAGTTATAGAGCTCAGCATGATCACCTGAAACAGAAACACATGAAACAATTTCACACATATTACTTGATAATAATCTTATTATCTAGCATTTTATGTACTATGAACATTTTATTAAAATCTTCTTTCAATAAGTTGGATTGGACTAAGTTTTTGAACCACAGAAGGGCGAACACAGGTCACTGACAGGTAAGAGTGACTGCACGCACCGGCACCTTCATCTTGAACTCATCCTTGTTGAACTTGAAGAAGATGTCCGAGAGTGTACGCTGCAGGAGGGTGGTGGGCCTCAGAACCAGAACCAGCTGGAGGTTCCCTGGGAAGGAGCCCTGAAATCAGAGAGTAGAAGGAGATTGTAGCTTACACAAATGAGCAGACAATGAGTCCATTAAACCACACTTCAGCAGCACATGTTCTGTTCTTTCTGCTGACAGCCTGCACCTCCTATATATTATCTCCTCTGTCCCCCTGTGTCCCATGTGAAAATTCTCACTCAAACACATTCAAGCATGTACGTGGTGTGTGTAGGGTACAAGACAATGAGAAAGACGCGGGGTATGTAGGGCACCGTCGCGTGGCTGGGACATTAATCTTCATGTTCCCGAGATGCTTCTGCATGAATAATGAGGGAGTCACCACCAACTCTTACATGTGTGCAGGCACATTTTCGCAGATTGCCTTTACCCACCTGGCATTGCTGAGGCTTAATTTGGAATAATATGGAAGTATGTACAGGGGAAAGCTTTCCTCCCTAACGAACATACTCAGCATAAAGCAAAGCTATCCTAATTAAGCAAAAAAAAATGTTTTGCTTAATCCTCCTCATATTTATCATGCTATGTAGCGACCACACACTCAGCCAACAGAACCAATAAAATGCCAATTAAAATGTCATGATTGACACCCACTGACAGATTAAGTACTGCTGTGGAAGCAGTTGGATGATGGTTGAGGGTGGACACACTGATCTACCCTCTTGAGGCAATGCAACTTTAATTAGCTAATGACCAAAACGACCGGTTCGCATGATTGGTTGCCCTTCCTGAGTGAGTTGGGAATGCTGGTCTAAGCAGAAATGACCATGAATACATCGTTAATATAAACCACTTGGGATGTGCACTGCTAATGGAGTTAATAAATCAATTTAGAGTTTGCGCTTGCTAACTTGCCAAAATCAGGAGGAGCACTGTGAAAATGGTCACATACCATGTGGTAAAGGAAACTCATTGTTAGAAATACAGCTGTTTTTTTGGTAGTAGTAGGTACTACCACACAACAAAGAGATATTGTCAGTGTATTTATGTTAATGGTTAAGAGTCTATATTTTCCTTATCATCAATAAACTCCATGGAAAGATCCAAATAAAAACTGGTATTACAAGTATTTCCTGTATAGCCAAAGCCTGAAGTATCTTATTCCTCTGTGCCATGTACTGTAGCTCTATTGTTGTCCAAAGACTATTAAAGACACATTAATCAGCCACACCGTTGCTACCATACATATTTCTTTATTATGATGTACATGGGTACTGTAGTTTATTTTGAGTCAGTCCCACATACACCACTGCCCTACATCCTCACTAGTACACCACAATTGCAGCTGAAAAAACAGTATTTGGTTAATTTCAATACGAGTGATTTTCGCTAACTGTTCCCAGCTGTTTGAGAGATTTCTTTTGGCTTTTTTTTAATAAAGATAAGTCTATATATTCCTGACCAAATATTTATGTGTTCAGCAAGAATTAATGGGTTTAGGGGCTAAGGGCCACAGACAGGGCAGAAAAGTCAGAAAGTATTGAGAGATGCACTAAAGCATTGTTGGCTGTGCCCTACAGAATATCACCAGCCTTATCCTTTAAATGTATATTGCTGGCAGACATGGTCATGGTCTGCTTGCTCTTTGTTCTTCGTCAATGGTGGACTGAGCGATAAAACGCACACACACACACACACACACAGCCTCAAAGAAGAGCCAGCTAAATGACAAGGGAGGAGGGTATGATTTAGGGACCGACGACAACTCTGTTGAGTTGATTAGGACCAGTCTATAAACACACTTTCTGTCTGTCATCAGATGAAACTCAGCCACGCACGACAACGGGTAGCTTCTCTTGAAACACACTGACCACATTCAAACAAGCACATGTATACACAAGTGTGCTCATACACAGACAAAGAATAAGAAAAGGAATCATTAAAGAGCGTAAACATTCAATATCCTCACTTAGTCGCTCTCTCTCACACACACACGTCCTCATACATGTACACATTTACTTAATAATGTCGCTGAGTGAATACGTCACACTATGATCTAGTCTCTACTACATATATCAGCTTGAAAATAGACAGATTTCATCACCATCATCCATTTAGCAGCCTGGCTGAATCACCCCAAACAGCAGATCATTGCAGGGATGACTGAACGCCCCCTATTACCAGACTGTCAGCCTGTAAAAGTCCCCCTTGTGGGATTATAAAAGCTTGATTTAATTTGAAATGAGTGATGTGGTCTCCCCACGTCTCTCGAGACCATGCATTATGATATTCATCTATCATTTCATCCTTTCCTATATCCTTCTGTGTTATTACTTAGCTGCCTTCAGCGTTAATGAGAGACCTGTGAGGGTTTGTCCAACCCAAAACGGTTTTGCTATTTTATGTAGAACCTTTGAAGAAAATGGTCATACTCAATTACTTTAATTTTTTGTGTGGGAAAATGAAAACAATCTCCAGTGTCCTGTATAGCAACAACTATAAACATGTCTGTGCTACACTGGTAGGGAATATATACAGTATGCTGAACATTGATATGAATGAAGCTGGTAAAGCTGTTCAAATCTGACACATAATATTAGAGCACGAATCATGGTGCTAGTCAACTGTCCATTGTTTTAGCCCAAAAAAGCAATATGCTGAGAGATTGTGTGAAGGGTGCGATTCTCCCCCACGCACACGTGCTTCACCACCTCCCTACTGAACAACATGAAACACAGATGAACAGATAGGCATTTCGGTTCCCAGAAGAGATGACTGGAGCAACTGAAATTAGCGGAAAAGAGAAGAACCCTGATTACTTCTGATGATCTACCACTGCATTCCCTTTATTCAGCAACATAAGTGACATGACTATCGGTTCTCTGTGTCAAAAGAAAGCTGCGATTAGCCATTAAGCAGCAATGAAAGAGGTGTTAGGAAAATAAATGATGTGCTAAAAACAAGGGATACAGTTTATACAACCGCTTCCCTTCCCGTAGGAGCACTTAGCACATGATTACAGCCCCGCAAAATAAGAAATATGACTCAAACTAAGTAGGCTTGCAGGCTGCACCTCCTGATACACAGCATGTGAGTCCTTAAAGCAGAATATTATTTAGCCATTAATTAAGCAGACTCAGTATCTTAATTTTGTTTTGGCCTTTTGTGATGTTTAATACATTTGTTGTTCCTCAATAGTAAATAATATGATGCAAAGATGATACGCGAGACATTTCAATGAATGAGTGAACAAAAGAAACCTCCATCTGCCTTTTCACCATGTGACTGTTTATTTGTCCTTGTAGCTATGGAAACACATGGCAGGCTGTGATGGTGATGGGAGAGAGTTCAAGGATGGGGCTGGCTCACATCAACCCCCCAGGGTGGTAGTGATATTAGTGGTGGAGCTGTGAGAGTGCCTTGCTCTATCCTGACAAACCTCTCAAAACAGAGTGCTCTTATTTCAACAGCTGATTAAAAAGGGATGTTTCTCTCCCACACAAGGCACAAAGACATTAACAACACAGACCACGTGGACACAAACTAAGTGCATGGTCACACGTACACACACAAAGACCAACTTACTGCGATACGAAGCAGGGTCCCCTTTACAGTCGCCCATCGGTCCTGCCGGCGATCAATCACCAAGATGAAACCCACGTCGGTGGAAGACAAACTGGAACACACAGAGGGAACATGTTGAACACAAATTAAACAGTGGTCTGTTATATCCAGCTATGTGATTTGATGGTGAGCAGAGCTTGATTTGATAGTACACTGAATGGTGAGAGGTGATCACATCAACTTGTACCTCACACTGACAAAAAACATGTAAAAACACACTGCAGAATAGTTTGGTGAGCCACAGACTCTATTCTACAATGCAGTGACTCCTATAAAGTGTAAAGAGCTCAAAGAGGGAAAAAAAACACAAAAACATACGTGTGGTTATCCTTCGCTGCGTTCCCAGTGAGACAGTAAACCTAAGTGCTTATTATCTTCTTAGACAGCTGTGCAGTCCATAAAAGGAGATGCTGTGAAGCACCTCCAGATTTCTTGGCCATCAGCCTCAGACCCCCGAGTTCTCTCCCTGCGCTCCCATATCCAACCCCCCCCACCGCCCTTCCACTGCTGTCCCCTCTGGTCCCAGGAGAGAGCAGGGCTATATGGTTTACACACCACCAACAATCAATGACAACCGCATGTGCAGCTCACCAGCAGACTCCCACATGAATACTTGGAAACATGATGCAGCCGAATAGGTGCACATGAGCACCTCAGCACAACCTTTAATGCAAAGATATCCCTGTAATGTCCACCATTCTGCAACTAGCAACTGCACAAACAGGGTGGCAGCTGATTAAAAGAGCAGTCCATGGGACAATAATGGCAAAATAAAAACACAGGCGATGGGGCAATGTCTCAGAGGTAGATCCAAGTATACTGAAAAAGAGGGACCCAAATGCTTTAGACCATCACAGCATCTAGCTCCCCCTCCACCCATCAGCCATCCAATGTGATAGTGGGAGCTGCTGAGACACGAGCCTATTGCAGGATGGCTACAGAGTGATGAGCAGCTCTAGTAGCCAGTCAGCAGAGCTTTACAGATGTGGGGGAGGGGACAGGCTCAAAGAGGATGCCACTGTACACACGAGGGCTTCGTTTATTAGGGAAAACATTGAATGTTTATCCATGTCTGCCTCACTATGTTCTCTCACTGTAACATTTACATTCATAGCGGCACTTTCCCTTTTATCTTTTCCTATTCTCTTCGCCCATCATCCCCACTTCTCGGCTCTGCGCTCTATCATCTACACAGACTCTCACAGCCACTCGGGCTTTCAAAGCACAAACTGCTTTACATCTCAGCCACAGAGGAGGAGGAGGAGAGTGGGAGAGTGGGACAAGAGCTTTTTCTTGTTTTTGCCTCAAAGACATTTATGGCCGCTGAGATGAGAGGATGGTTTATGGTGAACAGACAGCACCTAAGGCTGAAAAAAGAAGAACATGATTAAATGGCCCCCTGCTGCCGCTGCTAAAATTCAATGGCCCAAACTGCGTGTTGTGTGTGTCAAATGATGAGCTATTGCTTGTGTTCCATTAGATTTTCAATAATATGTCAATTATTGTCAGGGTTGGGTGTGGGTGGAGGAACCCAAACGCACACAGCCAGTAAGCACAACTTCCTTTAATGAAGACATAACAAAAAAAGGAACTTACAAAAAGGGTAAGCCTGCCAGGTAACAAAGGTAGATCATCCAAACATGGCGACACCGAGACAGTCCACACATAAACAGCACAGACATCAACCACGCTAACATTGACTATGATGCCACGAGGAAACAAGGAACTGAACACACTTAAATACACAGGACACTAACGAGGGGATGGACCACAGGTGAACACAAGGGAACAGGTGAAACCACTTTAACGATCAGGGAGACACAAAGGTGGCAGAGACAGGACGCAAATGCAGACACGGGAGACCAAAAACAGGAAACCCAAAACCTAGGAACAACAAGACGTACACGGAGAACTAAAACTGCCACACAAGACCAAGGAATAACCAACACAGTCACACAGACAGGGGACGTGACACCGGAGAACTAAAGCTGTAAACACAAGACAGGTAACAACACACATGAAAACACAGGCACACAGACAGGCGGGACATGACAATTATACAATAATATTGGTTTTTATCTGATGTCTTTAATGTTGTTGAGACTATGGGTGTGAATTAGCCGTTGAGCTAACCATGGCACATTTACACTGATGTTTTCAAAATGTCAGGCTTGATTAAGTGCACTATAACATATAAATAGAAATAAAGATCATATGCGGATTCATATTTTGGATCAGTTCTGTATATTACAATTTTTTTAATTTGTGTTCTAAAAGGATGGTTATTTTTTTACTTTCTAAATGGAAATAGACACATGTGTGTTGTGATATAATGTAAATGATTTACTGTTTTGTATAGTTATCATATTGTACTGTAAAGTTGTATAATATAAATGTATATATTTATAGAAATTGCCCTGTGATGTTGCTGCTGTGCATGCATGAGTGTCGTAATAGAAATTGGATTTCTCAAGCGTTTGAGCTGCGAGTTGTGAAAAAGCTCTGCCTAATGGCAATGCACTGATGAGGCACATTTGCTGTATGAATGCATATGCAGACATAGCAACACACACTGCTACAGAAAAAGCAGAGAAAGTGACTGCGTGAATATAAGGGCACTGGCATATTAAATTAAAGACAGATTAAATGGCCATGAGTGCAGAATGTGTTTAAATTCTTGGATAATATCTTAGTGTCAGCTGTATCTCTTTAACATAAAACCAATCAGCAAAACTAGATGGGAACATGGTCTGACGAAGCACATAGCTATTAATTCATCCGACTGTTTATAGATGCAAAGCCTAAATAAATTTAATTAGATCCAGAAAACCATGTGATAAGACTGAAATCAATTCGGCACTTAACACATTAAAGCAGTCAATCTGGGCTTTAATGAAAATATTTACAGTTAAATAATATATATATGATGAGAACATTAGAAATCATGTCTGCTATTAATATTGATCCAAAGGTATTTGTTTCAAACTAGCAGCAGCTGTTGAAGGTCACAAAAAACAGTTCTAAGACATTTGCCCCTGGCTGTGGACTGTGTGCCCTGTAGTAAGTCCCTCAGGTAGCCCGAACCATCTGCCTCTTTATTCACAACAGCTTGAGGCGCAACGCTATCTCACCCCTGTGGTTGACCCTGCAGCAGATGACTGGCTACCTCAACAGTTGGACCATGAATGAGGTGAATTTGGACGCTCTTAATGGATGCAAACTGTATCTGCCTGTTAAGCTGGTTTTCAGCTTGGATTTGGAAATAAAAATATCCTCACTGAACAGTAAAACCGTTTACATAACATTCTGAAAAGTGAAATCATAAATCATATGCTGTGGCCATGCTGAAATAGGCTGGACATTTGATAATATTGTTTGTAGTAATTATTGATTAGAACCGATTAAAGCTTCAGTGTCTACGTGTAAAAGACTACAATCAGTAACCTCTTTTAAATCACTTCTTAAAACATTTTTATAGACTAGCTTTCATGGGATGTCATGTTTATATTTTTATATTTGCTTTATATTGTCATTTTATCACTTTTATTGGTTTTAGTTGTTATGTTTTTTGTATTTATTAATCTTTTATCTTGCTTTTGTTTGCTTTTTATGTTTCAATGCCTTCTGTCTTATTGCTTTCTGAGTATCCTGTTTCAGCTTGTCTGTCTGAAGACTTTTTAAACTGTGATTTTTAAAGGTGATATATAAATAGTTATTATTATTATATATTATTATTACATGAAAAAGACTGACAAATCATTTAAAGGCCTACAAACACATGTAATACTTAATACAGATACATGCCTGTGTGAATTCATCACACACAAGCACACATTCTCAGCTGTCTGCATGCATTATTTAGATTCAAACAGTCATATTTCTATTTTTACACACTTTGCCAGTCCAGGAATGATGAAGGAAGGGTGGGACAGCCAGGGGAGAGCTAAACCAAGAAACTGTTAGACTAAATTGTGAGGAAAACATCTAAAATGAATAGATAAATGGGACAGGAGATGGTCTTCTGGAGGAATTGTTGTATAAAGGGGTGGTTTTGTACGTTTCCCCTCCCCCCTCGTCTCATTTGCTCCATCCATGTGTACAGAGACAATCTGCAGAAGACTGATAAAGACCTCGGATTATTAATTGGCTATCTTATTAACAAGGAATCACACACAGCCACTCTGTCCTTACGGACATCTATGCAATACATTGACTGTCTCACCCACTGCACAAATCCTCTGCAGCAATAAAATCTTTATGAATTGAAACTGTTTGAATATCTACTGCCACCTATTGGCGGACTTCATACACAAAGGAAGTGAGGAATTTTCATGAACCCGTCTTCATCTCTATAGCCTCTCTCATTTCCCTATCAATATTTTTTCAGTTCACTTCAGACCTGTATGTCTTTGGACTGTCGATTTTAAAAACTCCAAGAACATGCAAACTCCACACTCAGTCTGTAACCTTTAAACCCAGAACCACTCCTGCTTTATCACGTGATGTCTGAAATAGTCGTGACAGTGGCTCTCACAGCTTCATCAGCAATGTTATGCTGCAGCATCAAGAGGGACAAAAAAATCAGTGGTGATACAAGGAGTAAGAAAGGATTTGTGTGTGTGTGTGTCTCATTGTGTGACAATGAGACCTCAGGGTCCGTGTGTGTGTGTGTGTGTGTGTGTGAGAGAGTGAGAGAGACAAGGCTTTACCTGGGCACACTAGTCAGGTAGGTCAGCACGTTGTGAAACTCTCGGTCTGTGATCTCTCCAAACGCAGGGAATTCTGGGAACACAATGATGGGGCTGCCATTATCTCCTCTACCTCCTGGAAAATAGAGAAAAAGAGGAATGTTGCTGCTTTCCACATGAATATATGTATTCAATTTCCTTTAAAATATTTTTATTTTGTATGGGTTTCTGCTTCTTATTCATTCATTTTATGCCTTGACGGTGTTATCTTGCTGTCTGTGTGAGGCACTTTGTAACATATTTTGGAAAGTGCTCTATACATAAAGATGATCAATATTATTACATAGGAATTACATCAGATTGCTTTGTGTATATCTCTTTGGGGATGTCGTATATCAGCATAGCAATACAGAACAGTATAACACATAAGCAAAGACAAAACCATTTAAATTTGTCATAGCTTTCCTGCTGACAGTCTCTATGTTGGGGGCCCTGTCAATCAACCTGACAAGGAAAATGTCTTTTGGTGTATTACAGTTTGAATAAAAGGAAGAGAGCACTGAGGAAGAAGAAACTGTGGCCACATGGGGGCACTGATATTAAAACTATATCTGTGATCACTGGAGGCTGTACAGAAAAACTGCAATATCCATCATAACAAATGATATAGTCTCATACCCCTCTATTTCAAAACAACAAAAAACAAGTTATTTGACATAAATGTATTTTTCCAACACAGATAAACTGCTTATTGTAAAATAACTAGGATTTTGACATAGGAAATGTGTCAATATGGGAAGAATAAGGTGCCTCACACTGCAACTGAAAAAATGACATCATCTGATTATCTTACCACTGATCTTGATCTTGACACACCTGGATTCATCTTAAGCATTCTGTTTTGTCTTCAATCAATGACTAAATAAGCAGCAATCAAAGATAATGTTTAGAAAAACGTCCATAGCAATTAATTATAAGGAGTTTAACTCTAATAATTCAGCTCATCTGCTTTCTTTGGACTGTGTGGGTGGGGTTTGACAGTGACCTAACAAGTGTCATTAGATTATGATTAAAATATTGTTAAATCCTGAATAGTGAGCAGTAGTATGTGATATCACATTTTTCAAGAGTGCAGAGGAAAACACAAATACAGAAATCCTCTCATGTGAAATAACCAAAACTGTTCCAATGCGGGCAGAAAGTTGTGTGTTCATCGCTCACAGTAAACTCGCTGATTGAGAAAATTTGTTTTGAGGGTCTATAATAAAATTAATTTTAGACAAAATTTTTGATTGCACAGCTATTCAAGATGGAATAAGAAGGTGAAGTTAAAGAAATGATCAGAGAAAAGGCGTTGAAACACATCTTTCTGCTATATTTGTACACAATGATTGGTGCCCATGCCAACACATTCAAACTCACCTCTTTCATATACTCATACACACTCAACTCCCTCACTCCCTGTGTTGAACAGCTGCTCTGTCAGCGCATGTGACTGGAATATCAATCTGTCTGCCTTTTCTTCTCTCATCGCTATAGCAACAGCAATTGCATGGTCATGGTTTTAGCGCCTGCTTAGATCTTTGTCTGCAAAATGGTTCCAGACTCTGCTGCAGCCACAAGGTCAGCTCTGACACACACAGAAAGGACTGCTTTTACAGAACTGTAGGATTGGCTATAACAGAAGTCATTAATACCTGGCAGTCTCTGTGAAAAACGCCTCAAATGTCATGAAAAGACACTTGGAAAACATGAGGTTTATTATAAACTGGACATGCAGTGGCAGAAAGTGCAAAATAGATTAGCTAACAGCAGCAACAAGGCTGTGGGTATCTGCACCAAAACCTGACAAACAGCAAAGAGGAAAAGGAGGGAGGTCAGATTTGAATAGCAAATCATAACTGCCAGGAGAAAACAGTTCACATTAACGATGCAAGAAGTGGAGTAGTTCAAATGTAAATGATTCCTCAGGTGGCAGAAATGAGGCGATTAGTGGTGTGCTAATGTAGAGATAAACCGACAGACAGCAGATGAGGCACGTGTCCATAGGTCCAAAAAAAGAGACAGACAGACATATATAGAAATGTCACCTGAAAGAAAGGCAAACTGCTTCTTGAGGTCGGGCGTGATGTCAGCAGCACGGAGGGGACTGCTGTCCAGCTGCATGATCTCATCTGGAGATAAGAGAGAAATGCAAATGTTAGCGACATCAGAGCTGTAGATGTATATTATGGAGGGAGCCTGAACTCACTTTCTCAGGTCTGTTGGATTATCAAGTTTGTTTAATTGCCATGTTAATCAATTAAACTTGGTTTCACCTGGCCCAATGTTTCCTGACCATGGATGTCTAAAGAGACTCACACACTATGTAGCCACGCCTCCTACAGTTGTTGCTCCCTCACTTGTTGCATTTTTTAAATATGCTGGGAGAGAGAATTCTAGCAGAATCTGAGGGTGGAATTACACTTTAAGGTTAGTGGTGATCAGTGGACCACTGATGACTTGCTGTTAGATCCCTCGCTCCACCTTCAACAGCTCTCCATCCCCCATGGACCCCCTTCAGAAGGATTAAAATAATCAGATTTTAAGGTTTTATGACCCCAGCAGGAGATGGAGATTCTGGTTGTACCAGGGATCAAACTGGAGGTTGGGCAGCAGACACTCATAAGGTTTGGGGGGACATTAGTACTCTAGGCAGTGACCTGTTGGGCAGGTGAAAGACTGTTTACCTTTGAATATGATCAAAATATCATTACATGTTGGGCATTGTTACAGTAGTGTGAAAACAGAATATATTTCGACTGTGGTCTAAGTGGTAAGACAAAGCACAAAATGCATTATTATTGTAACAAAATGAAAATGGAAGAGAAGTAGGTTACACTGAGAGACAACTCTTGTATTAAACAGTCTGCCTACAATATACCTCATCAATTTCTATTTATGAAACAAATGTATGAAATATTGCTTGTTAAATGAAACTGGCCAGTTCAACTTGAAACTGAACTGTGCAACAAAGGAAAAACAGATCAATACAGGAAAACCGGCAGAAGTACTGCACAGTGCTTTGCTACAGGATTACAATGCCACTGCTTTGCTTTGTCTCTCAAACAGTTTCCATGTTTACATAAGCTAAAATAAAAGGTACACATCCTGTTATTTTACATATCACCAAGAGAGTACATAAAAAACATCATGATCTGCTGTTGTGAAAATGTGTCTGCTTATACATCTGTGGCATCTAAATCCATAAAACATAAAAAAAACATTCAAATCACTCAATAGATTCATGCAGCCAATGCACATAATTCTTCTTTCTTCTATCCTAGAAGAAAACAACATATATGTCTAGGTTTGTGCCATCTCATTGAACTAAACAGCCTTCTGTTATCAGTTTTAAACACAGACATCGTAGTGAGAGGCCAGAGGGAAAGTAATCCTATTGAAATCAGGTGCATTGTGGTCAGATGCTGCTTTGAGAAGCTACTGTAAGGAAAATTATTTTTCAGTATCGATCCTTGGGGCATTTTGCTATGCAAACATTTGTGTTAAGATGCCTCCCAACAGTATTGGTGAATATCAGAACCTGTAAAACAATTGCTCAAGTACTGGCCACAAGTGGATGTTTAAAGATCTGTGCATATTTTATTTGTAATTCCAGCCAAATGGGGCTCTGTAGGCATCTATGTCATTGGCTATGAGACCACATCTCAAGACAGAACTGAGATGAGTCATAAAAACATGAAACACGGGATTTTGGAGCTCCTCGTTACTTTTATAATTTCAGTATAAAATCACTTCTAGTCCACTGGGATGCCCAGGGATAGAAAGCGATCGTTCCTCTGCATGCAAAATAATAATTATGTTATCTGTAAAATCCACACGAACCTCTCTAGCATCAATAAAACTGAATAATGATACTGTATTTCAGTTAAAATAGGCTGGAGGCATTAAAATACAGGTGGAAAATGACTGGGAGGGGCATCTAGGGATCAGACAAGCCAGGCGATTACTGGAAGGGAGTGTCTCACAGTTAACAGACCCGATCCTGTAAACGTGGATCCAAACATACACTGGTAAGTCAACGTAACAGTGAAGAGCAATGTTGACTTTCATCTTAGTCTGACTTTGTTTGCTCTGTTTTCCTGAGGCAAATGAGACAGAATCACCACGTCATTGCCACGCTGTCAGGTCAATGTCTTTCTGGATCAAAAAGTTGTCTTTTCTTTTTAACATTTTTAAAGCTCATAACCATTATTGATTTCAAAAAAACTTATATTACGTTTATATGTAAGTTTTTGGCAAGCACTCCCTCATGCTGAGGAAGATGGAGCCTGAAAAATGTAAGAAGAACATTTGTTAGTGCTTACCCTATAGTTTTGGGTACTTTTGCTCGAGATATAATGCTGTATAGAGGTAACAAGTAGAGTCTCTCCTTTCTTTTGTTGTGTCTGATTAGTGAGTGTGTACTATCTTGGTAAACAACGCTCCAAAAACCAATGATCGATTATATAAAAACACACATATAGTCCCAAAGAAACAAGGAAGTCAGCAACTACACTGTCAAGACATCGATGAATACACAGTCTGTCTCAACAACCTTCCATGTATGGCACCACACCTGTCCTGTCACATCTGGCAGAGTAGTGACCTCAGGCTCAAAGCAAGGCCAAAACATGCCCACCAAGTCTGATTTCATACTCACTGTGGCTCAGTCCATCTCGGAGTATCACAAAATATCCATCATCATTATGGATGTCGTTCCTCTCTTCATCCTATATGTTATCCTGACTATCTGTCACAGCCCTTTTTACTTTGAATCCACCCCTAACTTCAGTGTAAACAAACCAAGTCTTTTCTGTTATCCTTTGTTTGGCAATGAAACCTATCAGATGGCTTGGCCTCAGGGTGTGCTCTCTCACTCTCTCACACACACACACAAACCTACGCACACAAACACATGCACACACACACATATGACGTGACATGATTCATTCAAGTGTGTCTTCCTTGTATCCTTGAAACCTTTTTCCTCAGAGACCAGCAGGTGCCATGCCTGTTATCAGGTGACTTAAAGGACCGTACCAGTTTTGTTGCATGTGTAAGCCCATTGGCTACTATACATTGCAAATCTCTTATACTTTACATCGCTGTTGTCCATTTTACAGAGCATATCATATGATTTTAGATTGGTTTCCTTCCTACCAGTAAACATTTCAAACACCTGTATGTATAAAAAGTATTATAAGTAGTATAATAATTACATAAAATTTCATTTCATTAATTTGGCAAATGCTTTTGTCAAAAGGTGCTTATAATAATAGGTGCAAGGTCAATCCAAGTGACCATAAGTGTTTCACAAAACATTGTGAGCATCGACTAAGGAGGAGGAGTGAGGACAGAGGACTATAATGTGGATAACAATGAAATACTAGAGAACAGACTGGGAAAGATTATATTAATGAATCATTAGTTTTTATATATCTATGAATCCACATATTGACCACTTATTTCAGGTCTGTGTGGGAGTGGTTTAATCCCATTTGATTTACAGTGCAGGTAATATAAGCAAACAACCCCTAGAACTGACATCGTACTTTGGTTCAAATGTTGCTAAATCCTGATTGGTGCAGATGTATGTGACATCACCTTTTTTCAGCTGAGCCCCGACCGCACAGAGAAAACGGCATGAACAGAAATTTCTCATGTCAAATATCCAAAACAGCCAATCGCTGACATTAAAAAGTTGATCAAGAAAATAGGTTTTAATAAGTTTAAATTAACAGACAATCCCTGAGAGAACGTTTGCCAAGTTTATAACTCTCACAAAAGCTCCTGTACAGCTTCTGTTCAGTGAAGCAGGTGGCTGTAAATCTTGCCGGACAGCAGGAGACCTCTGAGGCTGACGCATAGATTACACTATTCTACCACGTCCAGGGATACAAAGACACACAGACAGAAACACACACGCATGTATACAGTGTTTTGTAAACTGCACATATCATACACGGGCTGATAGTCCGGTCGGAATTAACACCTTGTTAACCCATCATGACCTGAGGTGCTATTCAATCACACTTATCAGTTAAAGCAATCTGTTTCCTCTTCTCCTCCACTGGAATTGCTTCCGTTTGTGATATGGCAACGGCTGCACTATTCATCTATTATAAATTAATCGCCTACTTGTAGCTGGACAAACATTATTGATCGCACAACCTCGTGGTCTGTGCCAGTTTTTATTTTGTTTGTCTTGAGAAAAATGATCCAACCTTAAAACCAAATCCGTTTTGTCTCTTTTATTCTTAACAGACCATTAGATAATAGCGTATTCTGTGTCAACATTTTCCTCTATTGATTGGATACTATTTCTAAAGACATCTGTAGTTAAAAGATATTGATTAGGGACAACTGACCGACTCATATCTTCAGCTGTTATGTGAGCCACAGCTTACTTTTCCTCTTTTCTTTCTATTTAACCTTAAGCAAGGGTGTATGCTCCAAAATGGCTCCTTACCCGTAGTCAGGTGAGTGGAAATGAGACTAGATAAATGACCATGTCTGTGATGTTTGCAACTTGGTGAAGCCGTGTTGCCATGTTGATAATGGCCGCTCACTGCCTGAGGACACAAAGCTGCAACTGTCTAGCCATCTGCAGAGAGCTCACAGGCACTCACTCGCTCCTCGTGGAGTCAAGTTCACACAGAAACCTCTGTCAGTTTCCACTTTCTGACCCAGCCTTCCTTACTCAGCCACACCTTGCCCCCAGCAACTCCCACACATATCAAATCGACCCCCCCCCCCCCCCCCCACAGAGGCCAGCAATAGTTGTACAGGAAGAGGCTATTCTGTTACTGAAAAATCCCCTTCTGGAGAATGGCAGATTTTAGTTTCAGTCCCTTTCTATGGTCACGTTTTGGCCAGATTCCTTTGCTGTCTCTCCTCCTTTATTCCTACTACTTTCATTACTTCCTTCCAAACTTCCACTCACCGTTTACACAGTCTTAAACAATTGTTAACAGCCCCTCTGGCCATTAGAATGGGAGAGGATGAGGCAATTCCACATACTGCTGATTTTTTCACAAAGGAGATCAAACGAACAGTGAAACCATTCAAAGTGACTTTTCTGATTATTTTACCCATACTTGTCTGCATTGTATAAGATACCAAAGTATTTGCTGTTTTAACCTTGCAATAAAAATGAAAATCTTACCTTTCCCTGACTATGATAAGTGAATTAAAGCACTTATTCTGATCTTTACTCACAAAGTAACTTAGGTAATGAGAAAACACACACCCTAAACAAAAATAACAATATTCCCTACATACACACACGTAAACACGCACACACACACCAGCTGCTGGTTGAGGCACTAATGTTCTTTAAAAGGCTTAAGGATGGGGATTAGCGTCCACTCATGCTCACGTTTGTGGCTGATGAGTCAAACGTTAGTAGGTCACAGTCACACACCTGGAGCGCCTCCCCCTACTGACACAGATTAAACAGGACTAAAGGAAAAGCCTCAAACCCAGGTTCATCAGGCCAGAAAGAGTGGACCCAAAAAATATGTATAAACTATGGAACAAGATGGTTATTTGCTTGTTAATTATTTAGAAATTACTCATTCACCCGATGTTCCCTTCCTGTCCTAGTCTGCCATTTTACAAGTTGCCTGAAATTATTCTTAATATGTTTTGCACTCAGTGAGTATAGGACAGGTCAGAGTTGAGGGAAAAGGCCGGGGAACAGCATGGACACTCACAAACCGAGGTGGGGGAGGACAACAAGTGGGAATAAGGGGTTTACAGTCATGGTCATGGAGGAGGAGTGACCCAAACAAAGCAAAGCACTAAATAGGGCTGAACAGTGACAGATTAGTCCTTATAATATGAAGGAAGCTGAGGGGTGAGAGGGTTCAGATGACGGTTAAAAAAGGTCATGTTTAAAGTGATGTTTATGATGAGCAGTTGTGGTCCTCAGGCGAGTCTTCCACATAATAAAGAAATAAGGATTTGGTTTGTGTCAAGACAAGTTTGAACACAGTAATCATCCTGTAGAATTGAACGAAAAACAAACAACCACAACCTGAATCCCCCTCAAAAGATATATCTAATATATTGTGTGAAGACCCGTTGGAGCAGCACAATTGCTAATCATAAACATCACTTCAAATTCAGTTGTAGTCGCCTCTGTTCTGCATCAGCTCATCAAAACCTACTCAAGAACATGAATACATTTACCCATGGTTCTGTCTAAATATATTGCAGTATTGCATCACTGTTTATCACAAATACAGTGTTAGCTATACCAGACCCCCCCCCCCCCCACACACACACACGCACACCCAACAGGACACACATGGACACAGAGCATCAAATTCCTCTGATTTACAGAGTTTATATTTTCTTCAGGTGGAACTGAATGGACTCAATTACAACAAAGAAACAATAAGCAAATGCAGTGTTTTCCCAATCCTAACGCTAAGAGAGAGCAATGGTAGAGGGCAGGTGAATTCAAACAAGGGGGGGGGGTCCGTTGTATAAGCATGTGGCCTCTTGGCCTCTCCTGACACATCTCTTATTTTTTCATTATCTGAAATGTGTTGCTGTCTTATGTATGTAGAAATAAAATGGGGGAAAAAAAAAGAACAGGACAGGTGGAAGATGTGTTGTTAAGATATCTGAACCAAATTGTAAAAACAAGAACTGTAAATACAGTATGGTGAAAGAAAGACTGTGACAAGGGAAGAGTCATTTTGTGATACATACCCAAAATGGATGAGAGAAAATGATAAAAACGTCGTACACCTACCAAGCAGCCAGTGGCAGCAGCGGGAAAATCTGGAGTATCTTTCCACCTCCTCCAAAGAGATCCGTACGTGATGCCCACTGTCCTCTACTGGCCACAAACACACATCCAATTCTCCCTCCATCTCTTCCTCTTTGACCTCCTCAGTTTGATCATCCATCTCTACTCCTTTCTCTGCTTCACTCTCTCTATTCTCCACTGACCCTGAGTCAGCCTCCATCTCATCTCTCTCTTGAGAGTGACTCCCTCCATCTCCTCCTGCACTTACTTGTCCCTCTCTTTGCTTGTAACTAGTAAACAGAGAATCTGTGTTTCCTGTAATCACAAACCAATCCAACTCCTCTCTATCTGAGTGTTCATCTGAGCCTACACTCACCTGTCCCGCTAAATTCAGCTCGGAGTCCACTTCCATGCAAAACCCAGAGTCTAACTCGACCTCAAAGTCCTCCTCCATCAAGAAGCTGGATTCTTGCATCTCCTCTACTCCCATCTTGCTGTACCAGTCTACTTCTTGTCCACTCCTCTTCACCTCTTGTTCCATGCAGCTTTGAAAAAGATATCACCGTAACAATTTCCCTCTCATTCCGACTGCACCTTTCACCAGACTCCACATTCAGCCTCTCACTCTCTGTCAGGCTGCAGGTGCTCTACAGTCTGCGGGACATCACTCAGTAACTGTGAGGACTTACTTTTGCAACCTCAGGTTACCTTCCCTGTAGACAAAAGCTATAGTGTAGCACCCCACCCCACCCTCTGTGCTCCCCTAGCTGCCTTTATCCCTCCCCTAAAAGGACAATTACCTGACCCCTCCCGGTTCAGTTATGCCTCCAACCTGCTAACGTAGGACTTGGTCTGACCTCTAAAAAGGGATCCAGTTATGACTCTATAAGACTAGCCAGAAAAAGAAAAAAGCCATGCATGCTAAATTCTGTCATGTCATGTTGTGTCACAGTGGTTAGGTAGGAACTGCAGCGCTCAGCCCTTTGCCCAGTGCTCATTTACCTAGGCCAACAAAGCTCTGGCTCCTCGTCTGCCTTATCTCAGGAGATGTGGAGCAAAAGTACAAAGCCTCCATTCTGACCAGCCCATTCAAACACTGCCTGCATCCCCATTTAACCATTCACAGATTGTGTCCGTTCAAAGCCCCTATTCTTGTTTACACCAGTCAAAAGACCCCATTCTTACAAACTAACTGAAAGACTTAATTCTAATGAGACCTCTCAAAGACAGTCTCTGTTTCTTAACAGAATGTGGCAATTTAGATTCCATTTCAATGAGTTGTATAAAACATATAGTTCAGCCAAAATGAGCTGATAGACAGCCATTATCTGCTAATACAAGTTCAGTGTGCAAAATGGTTTGAGCACGAGATGTTGATTGTGTTAAGTGTGTGTACATGTATGCTTGCATGTGTGTGTGCATGGGTATGAAAGCTTGTATTTGCATGTGTGTGTGTTGTGTGTGGGTGGGGCATTGTGTTTAAGATGTGTTTGCTCTGTGACCAAGGGCACGCACGAGGTTATCAGTGTCATAAACCTTGAGAGATAAACAAAAAAAAAACATTAGGTTGCTGAAGTGCACAACTCATAGTGAACAAGAGGGTCAAAGAAAGGGACAGATCTCTGATCAACTCGCAGTCTGAGTCTAATTTAAAGACACTCATCAGTTGTGTTTTCACATAAAGCCAATGAGGGAGTACCAAGACTGGAAGATGCTAGTGAAATCAAAAAAATATATTTTCCTTTAACTCAGATGTTTCCATCAGAATTTGAGTCGCAGTCACCAGGAAATGCCAGAAAAACATGTGTTTAACATAAAAACCCCCCAAAAGACATCACTCATTGCATGACCATTTTATTGGATCCCTTGTTTTTCTGCCCAGTTAAAAAGGAGAAAACCAACTATTTTAATCATTAAAGTCTGTTTACAGGTCTTATGTAGTACTACTGCATGTGCGAAAAAGGTTGTATAAAGCATTTTGTGGCTCTAGAGGGGGCTACTGAAAATATGATACATTGCCTTAAGTGACATCACTTGAGTCATAGTTGGTTCGATCTGAAGACCACAAATTTGAAAACAGAGAAAATCTGAAGGTGTGGAGTTAAAAGTGAGCTTACCAGACCTCTGTAGCCTGCTCCACATCTCTGCTTGAGGCAAGCAGCTCAAGACTATATTAGCTTCTACTAGCATAATTCACCCGAATCTCCCAAATAAATAGTAGGTCGTCGAGTTCCATTGTGGGTAACGTAGGAGCCAGGTTTTGAAAAGGAAGAAGAATGTGTGGAATAAAAAAACGCCAACATTAACAGAAATAAGGACATGATCCCTCACTGGTTTCCCACTTACAAAAACAGTCAAAGGTGTTTATTTGAATCAGTCATTACGCATCCTCAAGTCAAGTCAAATTTTGTTCACATAGCCCAAAAAATGTTGTCACTTTGCAACTGTAGAACATACTGCTATGTTTAGATTCTCAATTCAATAAGGAAAATCTACCCCCGCCACACACACACACACATACACACACACACAAGAAAACCCTTTAAGAGGAGACTCCTTAGGGAGGGACAGATAGACAGACATATGATAGGTGTCATACAGAGTGCACAGAAGTAGCAGTACCATGATTGCAATATATAGAACAGTCTATACAGCATATACCAACATGGCACACCTGTGTCTGATTCAGTTCCACAATGGCAATTTAAGATGGCATCAAGAAACCAATTACACTTAATAAAAAAATGTTTAGGAGACAAGCTAGTTTGCTTTTGAAATAACTGAACTAAATAGGTGCTTCTTCTATTATTTTACTTGTTCTGAAGCACAGATCATTTTAAGAATCAGCCGTAGGTGGAATAACTTGCAGATCACACATAAAAAAAGATCCCCTTTCCCAGATTTGTGTACGGTATCAATGCAAGGTGGCCTCAGCATGTAAAACCAAACATCTGTTAGACCAACAACAACATCTTGTATGAATTCACCTCATGGCTAATGACTTAAACAGAGCTGGGAAGAATCAAAAACTTTCCCTGAAACCACACAGCTTGAGGTACAGACAAACAAAGCAGATGGACATAACATGGACATAACAGCACATATATTCAGACACATATACACACACGTACAATCCATAAGTGCCCGACACAGCAATAGCTTTGAACATGAAACGACATTCATCCAGGGACGGAACAAACATAAATATCTGAGTACAACCTTCGTGAGAGAGGAGGCTGCCTCACAAAAACAAGGGTCACCTCAGAAACAAAGATGTGAACGTTTGAAGAAAAGGTAAGGTTTTCACATACATTGAGTTTGCAAGCTGTAGGAAAATGGCTTACACATACAGGCACAATATCAGCTTTTTCTAGGCATAGAAAAATACACAGAGAAACACAAAAAGACCATCCATACGTCTCCTGACTCACGTGGCTTAAGCGGGACCATCGGCATCCCACTGTCCCATTGAGAAGCCTTCCTCCTGGTTTTCCTCACCATGCTTTTCTCCCTGCGTGTTAGTGAGAACTGGGAATGTCCTTTTCTGTGCAGTGGCAAAAACCAAGGTCTCAAAGTAGCAACAATGTAGCTGACAGGACACCAATTTGAAAACTCAGCAGCTTTAATCAGCAGTTTCCACTCCTTTGCACCAGATCTTCTGCTGGTAAGGTGCTGTGTGCTGCAGTTTCTGCATTTGCTGAGGAATCTGTGACTGCTACGGAAAGAATATCAAGGCAGCTGCCGAGATCTGTATGTTGGAAACTGAAGGGGCTGTTTAAGCTGCGCAGTCACGCACTCACTCACTCACTCACACACACACACACACACACAAACAGTTATACACACAAAGACACAGAAACAGTCCAGTGGGGAGCAAGGGAAGCCTACAGGAAACAGTGTGTGTGAGGCCTCTGGCGTGATGCCCTGCAGAACTCTGGCCAGAGCTTCAGTCAGGAATATATTAAACACACAAAGACACACACACACACACATATATGTGCATTATGAACTCTGGAAAGTTTCACATAAGAATGCTGATTGCACACATAAACGCACACACGGTCTCCCTTTCTCTTTTGGTCTTACCATCCCAGTCTCTCCAGGAATTCTTGCGGCTGGAAGGGCTGAACGGGAAAGGAGAGCCCAGTCCAGAGATGTCCAGGTTCTGGATCAGATGACTGAGCCGGTTCATGATCCGGTGCGATGTCTCACCACCCTCCCGCAGAAACTCATGCAGAGACATGAGAGCCGGCTTCTGGTCTCACACGCACAAACAAACTGTCATCCAGGCAGACCCCTCGCTGCACCTGCAAAGCTCCGCTGCACACTCTAATAGACTCCAAATCACAGCCCCCAAATGCAGGCATGGAAAGGACCTTCTTTGTTGCAATGTGGTCACTCGGAATCAAGCCGACATGTTCTCACATTCGGCCTGTGAGGAGATGTCTGCATAGTACTCTACATATAAGAAAAGCCTGGTGTCCTCTGCAGAGCCACATTGGGGACTCGAGGAAACAGCACAGTGCAAAGCCGGCAGAAGCAAAAAGAGCTGAGTCACTGTCTGCACAACCTGTGAAACAAACACTGGGCCCAGCTCTGATCTGCACTAAACACACACACACACACACTCACAGATGCACACACATACCTCAATGCAAGTGCAACTATTGAGAGAGCAGCATAGGCTTCCAAGGAAGGAGGAGAGGGAAGGAGGGTGGATGAAAGCAGGAGCAGAGGGCAGCCGGTAGAGCACAAATCCCCTTCTGCTGCTCAGGCTAATTATATTCCTCCACTCCTTAACTAATCTGCCTTTTCTTTCCCTCTTTCTATCTCCCCAGATTCTTCCATGCAGTCATTCCTGGTGAACCAGGAAATAATATCAGAAACATGAAAACTGCTAAATTCAAAACTTCAACTGGTGGACAGAGACAGCTCCGGGTGTGTTGTTGCTCAATGTGTAGTCAGTAACTGAGGTGGAGGAGCAGACATAAGAGGGTCCTCTTTGATGGGAGAGAGGAGGAGATTGCTGGCAGGCTTATAGGTTTGTGTTTGTGTGGTTAAAGCTGGCAAGCAAAAGGCAACTTGCAGTTTATAGGCTTAGAGTAGAGATGAGAGAGGAGCTCCGCTCTCACACATACTGATGAGGGGACTGCAGGAGGACGAGACACAAAACATCAGCCGTCTACCCATAAACCTCCACCCCCCCCCCATCTCTTGTTCCCTTGTTAATCAGGTCTGATCTCTCCTTTATGGCATCACCCACCTCCCATGTGATACTTTGTCCATGGCCCTTCACGGGTCGTTCCCACACTGACTTCACACTTACATGTACCTGCTCGTGTGGACACAAACTTGTCCTGTCCTCTCCTTCCCACAAGTCCATGTTATGATGGAACAAATCATAAAACAGACTTGAGGCTGCAGCTATGCTAGTGACGCTGTGAGGCTTCACTCCGTCACAGCCGTGCTTTGAGCTAAATGCCAATGTCAGCATACAAACATCCTCACAATGACAATGTTGATGAGGCAATTCACCAAGTAGCTGTTGAGGTATTTCAGTCTGGACTAGAACGTTGGAGGGACCAAACGACAGACAGACTAATACTCACCATAGAGTAATGCCATTAGCGTGGCTATAAACTTGATATTGTTAATCTATTAATATTGCCACTACATAAACACATTGTTTCTACTGACAGACATGTTGAAAGCGAATATAAACAAGAATCTGAAGCAGAACATTACAGAAAGCATTTTAAATAAGGCTTTCAATTTATTGTAACTAGCCTAAATAAAATTAATTGAGAATGCTATATTAGCAGCACTCTACCTGGCTCAGGCTACTTGTGTCTTTCAGACTACAGCTGACTAGCTGGAGACTAATAGTGACCTGCTGGATCCTTCTGGCTATACACCTGCTCTGCCTTTGAACAGCTCACTTAGGCAGGTTGAATTAACCCCTGACCTGGAGCTCAGTGACTTTCAGAAACCTCAACTCCTGTAAATATACCAGTCTCTCTCTCTCTCTCTCTCTCTCTCTCTCTCACACACACACACACACAGAGGTGTGAATACATACTAGCACATAAAACAGCCCCCCAAGCATCACTGGCTGCAGAGGAAAACATTCCTGCAGTAAAAGCAGAGAGCTGTGACTCACTGAACTGAATGTGTCCCTTTAAATCAACTGGAAGTAGGTCAAATGCCCAGTTAGAGAGGCAACTATTGGATGGATTACCATGAAATTTGGTACACACGTTCATGTTCCCTTAAGGATGAATTGTAATAACTTGGGTGACCCCTTACCGTTTGCATCTAGCACCATCATCAGGTCAAAATTAGATTTTTTATGACCAAATACTTTCAAAAAATGTCATCCAAACCGTCAACTGCACTTCATGTTTAGTGCTAATTAACAAATGTTAGCATGCTATTACACTAAACTAAGATGGTAAACATGGTCAAGTGAAATGAAGAAATGCACATTTGTCCAGTCCATGGATTATTTTGGTATCGACTGAGCACAGATAAGATGTGCTAAACTGCTCTGTCCACTCACTGCTGACTATATTAACAAAATAAAAGGAAAATGCAGTCAGCCACACTGTTGGATGCAAATAGATCTTACTAATTTCTATTAATTTGAGGATATTGCACACGTAGACATGTTCATAGCACAGCACAGACCGTCAGAAACCAGGAGCTAATACAGAGAAAAGGTGTGTGTTTGTAACTTGCTCTCTGGGGAAAGGGAAAACGACAGGGGTTCTCTGTTGTCTGCATTTTACAACACAACACTTCTGTTTCAGCTCAGGAGAAGCGAGCAGTTTGCCAGATTAGACAATGCTAAATCCTTTTCATCCTCAGTTGACTTTGTTACACTGAATCTCTCTTTTCCTCACTCTCCCTTCCTCTCTGCTGTCTTCTCTGATCAGTGTTAGTCTCTTCTCTGAGCTGATTACTGCTCTCATCCTCCTACCACAACACATTCCTGTCACATTTCCTTAGAAACAGAGTGCTACCAATGACTGTATGTCTGCAAATGTTTAGTGTAATGTCACGCACTTCATCTCTGTACATGTAAAAAGAAAAACATGACAATTTCCTGTTTTGTTTTAACTGTGTCTGGAGCAGAGGGATGCAATCCGCAATTCTCCCTCAGAGCTATGGTTTGTTCAGTTCTTTTCTTCTAACTAGTCCACCCACTCACCACTACTTTCACCATTTCTGGTGCTAAGGAGGAGAAGATGCAACTGCAGCCCACTGTGGTAGGTATTCATGTTTGCAGCAAGAGTCTCGCCCATCATTCAAAGGTCATGCAAAAGTAAAATGGACAGTGTTTCCACACAGTATTCCTCTTCTCTCCACATACATACGGCAGCTGTATATGCACAGTTGCTACAAATACAGGTAAAAAGAATCATGAAAACCACAATACAATATGACTCAGCTATCATTGAATGAGCAGCTGTGGTTTCTCTAAATGAGACCAGCATTGCTGACCTCCAATGGAATGAAAGGTGAACTGTGCAAGTGTGTTCTGTGTGCGTGTGTGTGTGTGTGTGTTCATTCTTGTGAGAGTGGCTGTGTGCTAGCAGTGAGTGGATTAAGGGAGATCTCTATAAACGGATCAAAAGAGAAGAGACGCAAACATCAGAAATATCACTCAGTCACTGATATTAGTGCAATTAGTTTAGTAGAATGTAGAATGATGTGTCCTTCAGTCAGTTACTGCAGGAACATCAGGACATCGACAATCTGGAAAAGGGTTCTTGTGTTGACTAAAAAAGAATCCGAAGTAGCTTTCTTTTCCATGATTACATGCGTAATGAATTTGCCTAAAAGGTTTCCCTACAGCAGCTTTGACTATTCAGAGCAAATATATATATATAAAAGCCAAATACTGTAACTGAATAGGGTGGAGTACTGAGGAAATAGACCAGTGAGGTAACACAAACCAACCTGTCTGCAGCCTGTGTTTTTTGAAAATTTATAGACATCAGCATATAGATTAGATGTCAGATTTTATGCAATATCAAATTTGGAAAAATTACAATAGAGGAAGCTTTGAATGTGATAAGTGGACTGTCTGACTGCGTTACACTATTTGACTGGCAGTACTGCGTCTCTTACTAGATCAAATAATATAAGCAAATGTCACATTTTCCGCTGCAAGAATAAACTGCGTAAGCAGGTCTTGTAACAAAACACACACCTGCTTAGCTTGATGCAGACACAGCATGAACAGCAGAACATTACACCTGGAGAAATAAAGATGTGTAGCTCATTAACATAATGATTTTCCATCATAAACCACTTGTTTCACCTTTGATTTGGTCTAAATGTAACGAAGCTTGAGACACAGTATTGTCTCTTATTGTGACTCTATACAAATGGCTATTTTACCTATATCCATGTTTCAAACAAATCAGATAATCCTCTGAATTTGCAAATACAATGATAAATTGGTGTTGAGTGTGTTGTTGCCACCCACCTATGCTTTGGGTGACAGTCCTTAGTCTCTCCAGCAGTTCCCCGAGGGCCATCTCCTCTGTCTTCATCCACAGGATCATCCTCCAGAGGGACAGCGGAAGACCAGCTGCCCAGCCAACAGACAGTTTCACAGGAAGAAGAGACAGCTTGCCTGCTTTTTCCTATACGGTGATTTGGAGAGCGGATGATGGTGAAGAAGATGGGAGAGTGGGACTGTTGCAGCCGAGAGCTCAGCCGACCAAAAGGGAAGAGGGCGACACAGCAGGGTAAGTTAGCCCAGGATGTGACTGCCTGGCTGCTGCCTTGTGCGACACACGGATGCTGGAGTAAAGAGATCTGAGAGAGGGGGTGTGTGTGCAGCTTGGAGGTGCCGGGCTGCTTGTGAGAAATTGATGCTTTCGAGGGTGGAGAAGATGCTGCAGAGACAGATGAGTGGATGATGCTGAAGCTGCTACGGCTGTGGCAGCCCCAGCCGCACTGATGAATCCTCAGCAGAGGGATACTGAGCACAGGACGCCGGTGATGGAGACGGGGAGGAGGTGGGGCAGGAGGCAGCCTCATTCGCACATGATGGTGTAAACCTGTGCAGACCTGGCAGGCAGAGAGGGGGAGGGGAAGTGAAGGTCAGCATTGCGGTTTGACACAAATGACTGATGCAATAGTGACATCCAGTGTGCAGGAAAGGCACAACACCTTTGTCATGGCTCTTTCTCATCCACAGAAACATACACAGCACTACTGGTCATGCACCATTGAGTATGCTGCATTGCCACCATGTGACGACACTTGGTTATGACAAAAATGGTTGGGTTACTTTACAAAAGGGTAAATTCCAGTTGCATGGGGAGCAAGTGTGCTGGCAGGTGATTAGGTGACTGGTGAAAATACTAGAGGTTAGAACTGAAAGTGATGGAATGTAAGCCAGTACATTTACTCAAGTACTTAAATATACATTTATGGTACTTTACAACATTAACACAGAGGACAAGTGTTTTCACTCTTTATTACAAGCAAGAATGGTAATACAGTGCCTTGCTCTCATTTGCTACAGACAGGCTGGCAAAAAGTCAACAGGTGAACTTTTAAAATCTTTATCCAAAAAAAAAGTAAATTCTCAAAACCTGTTTAGTAATACAAACAGTGCTGTACTGAAGGTATGATATGAAGCGTGCTGGTCAGAGCACAGACGTCGACGTTTCAGACCTTTGCCAAGCTCAGGAATGACAGAACCTGCTGTTCTGCTGATGGACTTAGAAAAAGCAGTTTGACATTCTGATCATCAGTAGAAGGCTGGTGTGATAAACCCATTTGAGACAGAGGCTGACACCTACAGACAAGTCCATTCCTAGTCAAGTTATTTGGTCACTTTTTTTTTTCTCACCCACTACAATCTTCTTAGAAAAATAACTTGTGAGGAAGAGTGAACACCTATAAACCCCAGTCGACAGACAATATAGACCTTGTTTTAGGGGAAAAATGGATCTGTTGTAGAACAAAGTGCAGTGTGTAGACCTATCGGTAAATCTCTGATGAATCATATAATGGATATGTTGCTCTTATTTTGGTTACAAACCTGAACACAGATTCTAACAGAGTTAAAATATAGTATTCTCTCTGGGATACAAAAGTAGCAAAAGAAATATTCACAACGAATGGACAACAAAGAAATAACAAGTAGTTGCGAAAGATTGAGCTGTGGAGGGCTCAGCTACCATTCTGTGTTTGAAGAATGACTACAAAGAATTCCCCAATACATCATTAAAGTAAAGTAGACCTTATAGCATCGTCGTGGTAGAATTTGTATGTGGCATGTAGAATACCGTATGTCTTGATACAGTATGGCAACAGCACAGTGAGCTGAGACACTGCATAAAAAGCACCAAGGCCCCATCTATTAATCTACTGAGGTCAGGACAATTTGTGGAGGCTTGTGGGCTTTGTGAAAACTGAAAGAGACAAATTCAGACCTCCAACCAAACTGATAAATAGTCTGTGCCCCTGTAAAAGAAAATACTGAACACCTGTTTTTAAATACATGTTGGCAGATGGTGATGTGTATGAAAAAAAAACCAAAAAAAAAAACTCTATAAACATACAAAAATGCTTCAGACTTCTGACATTCAAGACTTCCCGAGTCAGTCACTTGCTGTGCAACACGACAGATATGCTTTGGACAAAAAGGACTTCAGATGTTAGAGATGCAGAAAATAGGTTCATCCATAATGAGCTACAATCTTCAGCTGGAGGACAAGATGGACAAATCAGTTCAACATTCTATTGATTTGATTGTGACATCGCCGATTCAAGTCTCCCTCCTACTTACAACACCCCTTCTTACTACAATATATATCAAAAGTTTAAGTTACATCCAGACATCAACAGTGACCGCCGTCAATAAGTTTAGAATACAGAAAAACTTAATGGATTAATGCAATACAGAGAAAAACAATGTGCCATTAGCATTCTTACATCAACTTTTGCTTAACACAGCATGGCAGCAAACACACAAGTACAATGCAACAGTGAGGAATAGCAAGTCATTTAGCACATCCATAAATAAAAGACTCCCATCAGTCTTGACCTGCTGCTACTGTTACTCTTTGCGGCCACACGGAGGCAGGAGTGCGCACACAGTGCTCATTGTCAGGAGAAAGAAAAGGTGTCACAATATGGTTCATGATAAATGATGTCTGGGACGAAGGAGGAGAAGGAAAAACCAAGAGAGGAACAGATCAGCATGCAGCAGATAGATCCAACATGCTACACTGGCAGATAAATGTTGAAAAAGAAAAGTCGATACAGGTAAAAGAAGAGGAATAATAGACACGCTGTACCAGACGTGTTTGCCCTCTGAATATCCCTGTCCACTCACAAACATGTTTAACCTGACCTAGAAATATAATCCAATAAAAATGAGTATCTATGAATTAAGGCAGGGTGGCTAGAATACTGCACATCCCTCTTTAGATTTTCCCCGTTTCTCACCTTCAGCTGACGGGTGTGTGTGAGTGTAAGGCTTTGTAATACACCACTTCTGCTTTTTGTTTTTTTTAACACCTTTCTCCTTTGGCTCTTAGCCTGCTGCTGTGTACCTGTAAGGCAAAGGTGTGTCTCATACAAACATACAGTAACAGGCAAATTCATGCACACGCACGCACACCTAAAGGGCTGAGCTTGACGGCTGCCCCATACTTGGCCAGACCACATACTGTACATAAATGTTTTCAACAAACACTTACAAAGAAGCAAAAAAGGACACAAAAGTGGAGGAACAGGCAAGAACGTGAGACCGAAAATGAGGACAAGGAATACAAAAAGGCTGGACTGTTGACACAGGACAGTTCCATAGTGCATGAAACAATGCACCTTCGCACATGGTTCCCCCTTTTGTTCTTAGACTTTTTCAAGTAAGAGTTCAGGTAGGAACTTGATGGGACCACACTGAAACAATAGGATGTTACCGAAGTACGAAGATGAGGTGTCAGGGTATAAAGGGTTTAGTCCACTCAGGTAAAGCCCAGAAAATGCACATGGTGAACTCAGCATGGAGGTTGATGTGTGTGAACATGTTTGTATTTTCCTCTATAAATCCTTGATCCTTGAGATGCAGAACTTGGTTGCACACCATGGGATGTACTTTATGTTTCAACTCACAATATTCACACACAGTTTCAGAGTCTGCATTTGTGTTCACACGGAGGTCTCTGGCCCTGGAGCGTAGCAGGCGAATCCAGCCCCTGAGAGACGGAGCACGTAGGGGCTGAGAGAGCACAAGTCTGTACGTCCCCCTTCAGCCAAGTGGGCCGGTAGTTTCTGGAGAAGGGGATCGGACCTGCGGAGCGACAGCATCTCCGCAGCGGCAAGGTGAAGGTGAGAGGAGTCTGTGCTCGTGCCCATGTAGGATCGACGAGAGGACAGTGGAGTCGCCTCGGCCACGCTACCCCGCTGCAGCTTCTCATGATCCTACAGAGAGATGGAGGACGCACCATTCAGCAAGAAGATCCAAAACACAGAAGTAGAAAAGGAAATCAAAAGAAATGCACCATGCAGATCAAATCACAGAACTTGTGAATGAGAATAGATGTGAGACGGCTTGATACACAAGATCAAACAGCAGGGTTATCTTCAGAGGATTTAATAGGTTTAGACATCCAAATGTTTGATTTTAATGATTAATGACACCATGCCATGGGCCCCTGGATCAAATTTACAGAACAAACTGGACAAAGAAATCCAATACGTGTGGATACTGGACAGAATTTACTGATCAATGATGAGAAACCCCCTGAAAATTCCCATTATGATTAATAGTCATGTTAGATTAGGCATGCAGTGAAGACAAAATTCACACTTGCCATTCCACCTTCCAACACCAGATGTCATCTGTATTCCTGGTACAAGTTTAAACTTTTCAGATACACAGTACATGGTTTACCAAGCTACCTGGCCAACCTGGATTTTTCCCAGATAATATTTTCCGTGACATCAATAATGGACTAGGTAACATAATAGTGACATTATTAAAATATGACCTCGCTTACTAACTATATGATAATCAAATCTGTATGAACCTCTTAAACCTGACAGTTATCTCTTATTTCACAACTAATCCTCCTCTGACCCAGAACCTTCAGAATTAACCCCTCAAATGTACTTTTACATCTATCTTAAGGTACAGTCCAGGACCAAAAAGGAGTCACAACAAGCCTAATATGTCTAGGAGGCAATGTAAGTGGCAATGGATTTTAAGCAGCCTGGGTCTAATAAAGAGAGGATATAATTTCTCATTTGGACGTTACCCAGATCATGTTAATTCCCATCCCACATGCAGTGAGAAGCCCAGCACACTTTGGAACCAGCACTGCAGAGTTATTGGAGATTGTGATTCCTTAAAGTAGGTTTGACAGAAGGAAATTTCTCGTGTACATGCAGTCATATAGGCCCATCCCCCCTGAGCCTGAGCCAAAGCACAACAGCATGCCGTGCACCATGCAGTGCAGAGCAGCAGGACGCGTCACGGGAGCAGCATAAAGAACCCGACTTCCCACAGTCAACGCCCTCTGTGTGCTGTTACCATAATGACCCTAGCCCACCTAGCGGGGGGGTGCATTCTAGGGTTTGCTGAGCAGGGTGCTGTGGCTGTTTGACATCATGGAGTCATAGGTCATAGCAGCTTTTTCCCCACTGTCTCCCTCACAGGTCCTATCAAGGTGGAGTGGGTCCCTCTCATTGCTTCCCCCTCCACCAGCAGTGCCAGGAGCCACACAGCCCTCCAGGGCCCCCGCTGTCCTAACCTTCTGTGGATGGTGTTAAAGGAAAGGAGACGATAATGGTATCTGTTCAGACTTTGAATCTTGTATCCAGATACACTCAGTTGCCAGTTGTTTTAGGTACAACTTCAGGACAGTCCTGCAATACAATCTTACCTTCATGAAGCTTATAATGTTCAGTTTTTGTTCAAACGTTTAGAGAGATATGGATACAAAATGATCTTAAGTTTGAATCATCAGTTTTAACTTAATGCATTAGCATTCGTTTTGGCTAGCTGTACCCAATAAACTGAGTGTATATCCGGTCTGTGTCTAGATTAAGTTACACACCTGGCACCTAAATGCAGCTAATAACTGGTTTCAAGTGACCATGTTTGATCAACTTTATGTGTGGGAAAACTGTGACCACTGCTAAACTGTAAAATGCCAAATTTCTTCTCATCCATGCAGCTACAGAAAAGGATTGGCGTCACCTTTTTGTATCCTTAAAAGGACATGGACTTCAAAACATCGTTCTGTTTGTTTAGCTTAAACCAATAAACTGTGGCAAATTTTGCATTCGAGCTTTGTCGTTCGCTTCACACTACGAACTTGACAAGGCAGACTACACAGTGATTACACACTGCATTCAGTACATTCTACATTCACTACATTCAGTATACTACATATACGGTAAACCATATGTAGGTTATCTGATAGCTATATGGTCTGGAAGAGTTTAGTGATAGCAACCAATTGGGCCAGCAAGTAAAGATTATTTTCTTGATAAATTGTTTAGTCTGTAAAAATGTTTAGTTTTGTCCAACCAAATTTACAATGATAAAACAGAAAAAACAGCAAATGTTCAGATTAGAGAAGCTGGAGCTTTTGGAATTTTGCATTAAAACGATTACTTAAACAATTAATCATTTATCAAAATAGTTGATGTGATATGACAGATGATAAATTATTTTGTTGATTGATCAATTTATTGACTTCCTTCCTTCCTTTCAGTAGAAGAAATTCTGCAAATCCAACAGCTGTTTGAGAAACAATATTAGAAAAAGTGTGGTCCCACACGTACCAAAATAATTTAAAAAAGAATACATGACAAGGTCACAACTAGAAAGACAAGAAAACATGGTTAAATGCATGCAATTGAAATTGCTTACATAGTAAATGAATATACAATAAAAAAGGAAACTTCACAAATGGCAGAAAAAATGTTTAGAAGAAGAAAATATACAACTCTAACCTGGCTTGCAGACCAAACACTGTATCACTATCATCATCAATAATGCCCTAGTAGTTAGTTTCACATTAAGCGAGGTGTTGAGACGGTGATAAGTGGTTTGCACTGGGACATGCCACCATGCATACAGAGATGAGGGCTTAAAAAGAGAGAATCACCTCGTCTTCCTGCTCCTCTCTCATCTCTCTGGGCCAATCAGAAACTCATTCTGCTGGAGGACTGAGAGAGCATGAAGATGGTTGACGGCTCCACAGTAAGGCACGGGCGAGTGGACTGCAGCCCCCGAAAGAGTGAGCAAGTGCAGAGTCACAGGCACACAGGAGCAGTGGTGGGAAACAAGAGAGGAGTGTGGAGAGGAGACAGTAATGAAGAGGGAGGAAAAAGAAGGAGGAGGAAGATAAGGCAGGTGAAGGGAGAAAAGAGACATGGTGGACGGTGTGAATTTTGATTGTGGTGGTCCATTACGGCGCAGAGAGAAGGGAGACAAGAGAGAAAAGAGCACAGCAGGAAGAAGTCTGTCAGATCTTTCATTCATTTTTCCATTAATGGTGAAGCTTGCTTTACAGGAAGGCGAGGTTAAGTCATAGGGAACAGGAAGTCTTTCTAAATCACGCCGTTGCTCAAAGCTATTAGGGATCCTAATGGTCTTTCTGAGTGATTAATAGAGTGGAATGGATTTGCAGCTTACTCATATTGTCATATTACAGTCAACATTATTAAGTACCAGCTAGGATTTGAGAGAATATATACTATGTCCTGCTAAAAATGCACAATTTGAATTATATTAAAAATGGGAAAGCATTAATTAGTCATTGGTTAATGGTTTTACCAAAGCATTTAGTTAACACCATCAGAAGTCACTACAGGAAAAAAAATATAACAACTAACTTGGGAACAAAATAATTTTTGGTGCCAAGATCTTTACCTGTGCACGTTCGGTGGCTGTGGGACATAAAGCCCTGCAGAGGACCTTCTTGATGACATCTGGCAGCAAGCTGACCGTAATAAGCAGGATGATGCTGAGCCAGGCCGGACCACTAGACAGCATCTGCATGAACACGTAGTACATCCTCTGGTAGTTCAGGAAGGGCCTGAGCAGCAGCGGGAAAAACACAAAATAAGAGTCTTGTTTTTCCAGAAATGTCCTGCTCAACATAAAAGTTACAGGTTCTAGGAAAAACAAATTATACCAAATGATGCCTCCCCAGAGAAGAGAGAAAATAACGTAGAAAAGCAGTGACCCCCAGATGACAAAGTGATTGATCCAAGTCCAGTGGTGTGTGTCCAAGGCGAGCTGAAACAAACCGAATATATACATAGTGAACACTCCACCAGTCAATGAAGTCAATGTCTTTGCCTTTAGGCTTTACTGATCTGCAAACTGTAGTCAATCATTTATCTAACATGCTCGTTAACATGTGTGCTGCTTGTCCATGCATACGATCAGGCACACAAGGAATGGTAGTGAACTTATTTAAATGAAGGGATTATGCACTACAATAGACGCAAGTGTGTCTTTTTTTTTCCTCTCCTTATTTCATTTTTGAAGACTTAAAGATGTGCTCACACACCTTGAGCGTAACGGTGAACACCAGCACAGTAAAGACGAGAGTCCCGAAGGTCCAGTTCCCAAACATCTGCGAGGAAAGAGAGCGTAAGAACAGGGTTAGCAGCCACATCAATCGCGCACCCCTGCCGCCCCGCATCCATGGATTAGTGAACATCCTATGGTGTTACAGTGCATGTATGAGCACGGAAAAGGAGCGAACAGACACCTTCACATCATATCTGACGTGTCGAGTGGTGATCTGTTTGGAGTATTGGGGCCAAAAAGCTGAGAATATTTTCACTTCTACTCTTAGCATTCAGATTTTCCTACCTGCTGCAATCCTAGAAAGGCTTAGGCAGACATCGGGGGTGAACAGATGGAATGAGAGTTGGGAGGGAGAATATGAAGGAGAGAGAGAGAGAGAGAGAGAGAGAGAGAGAGAGAGGATGAAAGTGGGGAGTTTATGTAACAACCACAGCTGGTACCAGGGCACCTATCTTTGCTAGAATTCCTTCTTTCATTAATCCTGTCCTTTGCGGTTGGAAAAATAGTGAGAATTTCCATTTCAAACCTTGTTTTGTTCGTTTGTCACCAGTACACAAAGAGTGCATGGTGAAAACTGTCCAGCCACCCTCTGGATGTTGGAGCAGTGAGATTAAAAACCAACCAACCTCAAGAACTGCTACCACAAACACAAACACACACACACACACACACACACACACACACACACACATACACACACGAATGCACAAACACATTAGACAGAACAACAAACAGATGTTGGATCTTAATCTATAGTACATACTAGCATTACTCTATTTGCTACCACAACAAAACACAAGGATAATGTGGGAGAGCGACTAAGGTTTCTACTATGTCAGAGTTGTTAGGATCAGGTACTGTGTAGGATTCAGGGCTTTACAGAGATTAGGGGAATAATGGAGCGCTAGAAAGCTACACATTCAAATGAAAGTCCATGGATGATGTGAAGGATGGAACTGGATGAAACGGTCAAACTGAAAGCTTAAACGGTACGACAGGAACTAAAAAAGCGTGAAAGACAGAGAGAGCTGACAGGCAGGGTGACAGGCTTACCATCTGTGTGTTGGTGGTCATAAGCTGAGGAAGAAGAGAGAGAAGAAGAGGAAGAAGAAGAAAAAGAAGAGGAGCAACATAAAGAGAGAGGAAGCAGAGGAGGGGGAAGAAAAGAGAAAGGAATCAGGACAAGGGTAAAATGAATTTCAGGATGTTTCAACTTAAAAAACAGGACCAAAGGCAATCGAAAAACAGTTGACATGATACAAATTAACAATACAGAGAAAGATGTTATTGCGTTGTCGATATGAATGGAGAT
>JAVQJF010023960.1:0-176993 GCA_036023855.1 Gadopsis marmoratus | reverse complement strand
TTGGACCACTTTTGGTAGGTACTGACCACTGCAGACCGGGAACACCCCACAAGAGCTGTAGTGTTGGAGATGCTCTGACTCAGTCGTCTAGCCATCACAGTTTGGCCCTTGTCAAAGTCATTCACATCCTTACGATGCCCATTTTTCCTGCTGACAAAATGTTCACTTGCTGCCTAATATATCCCCCCTGACAGGTGCCATTGTAAAGCGATAATCAATGTTCCTCACTTCACCTGTCAGTGGTCATAAAGTTAATGGCTGATCGGTGTACTCCCACCAGCCTTTTAAAGTATTAATAAAACCATAGCAACAAGCTACTATAAGATCCTGCAGAAAGATAATGGTGCAAAGCCTCATGAATAAGTGGAAGGATTATTTAATCATTTAAAATGTAGTACTGGATTTTCTTTGTGACTGTTGACTTTGCTGACCTTTAATATTTCAAATGTAATTTTGCATAAAGAGCTTTGTAGGTGCAGATTAAAACAAAACAACTGAAATCTTTAGTTTGGGATGTTAAGCTCTTGAACATTAATCAGAGCGTTTTCTGAATATCATTTGAAATGGACGAAATCATGAATAAACATCATGAAATCAGTAACTGACCTCTCTTTTTTTGGAAACAGACAGTTTATCACCTCCTCGACAACATACCCAGGGAATGACATTTCTGTTAAGTGGGGTTTTGTTCAACATGCATCTGGGGACTGGGACTATGTGCATGCATGTCACACATGTACCCGAGGCATGTACCTTCTATCTTAACAGATAGAAAACACATTTCTTACATTTCCTGTTTGGCTTCATGTTGCCGTGGAACGAACTGTTCTGCATACAAAGTTCATTCCGCGCTTAGCAGCATCTTTGAAGTCTCATTTGAGCAAACATCAAGGAGTGCACAGTTTCCTTGGTGGTTGAGGAATGTGTTGTACAATCGAATTAGAGGTGGATTTGAGGAGTCTGCATGTTGCCCACAGGAAACTGTTCTCTTCATGGCAGTGTGGAAGGAGGGGGATGGACCAAGCAGGACAATAAACAGGGGGAGTTTAAGTTAAAAGGTAGCAAGGGGAGGGGAGTACATGTCAAAAATAACAAAAGGCATTCAGGACAAGGACACATTTACACACACAAAGTGCACATCAACTGTGTTATTTACAAGTACAGCAGTCCTTCAAGTTTCCAGTTGAGTGAAAACGAAAAAGTCAAAATGTAAAGAACAATTAAAAGGTCCAATAACACAGCCGCTTTGGAGGGCAGATACAATAGAACATATCCACATGGTTGCTGTGTCACACTGTCCACCCTATTTACAGGACTGTACATACATATATACAGGTGCAATTTGCTTGTTAAGGTTTACACTTCAGCGAAGCAAGACGGGTGTCCGGCTTCTGACATGGCCTCTGATCATGGACGACACATGCATGGACACACTCTCACACACATACACACACGAGTATGCATGCATGTGAGACTGCACAGGCACACACATTATTATATCTACAGACACACACACACACACACACACACACACACACACACCCATCCTCACACACGCTTCAACACATTGCTTCTTCTTCTGACAACTGCCACAAAGGCTCTCCAGGTGGTTCGCTCGGACATGTGTGCTTTACCAGTCTGCATCTTCCTCTATGTAATAATCAGGCGTTGAAGTACCATCAAACAAACCAGGGTCGAGGGATTTGCGCTGCTTTCCCCGCGCGAAGACACGCGACAGAGAGCCCAGCCCCATCTTCTCTTTCTTCTTCTTACGCTTCGCCTCCTCCAGATCTTCTAGGGACTGAAGGAAGGGAGAGAAAGAGAGAGCAGAGGGAAGAAGAAGATGAAGAGACGGGCCAAAGGAACAGAGAGATGCAAGAGCGGAGAAGTCATTGAAGGGGTGCAGAGTGGGCGATAAAGACCAGAAAAGAAAAAGACCACAACACAAAGGAGAAGTGACACTTGACATGCTGCCAGGCATGCGCTTATTCAACAACCACAACTGGTTTTCACAGAAATTCAAGTCACAGCTGCAGAGTGAGTACACAACAGGCTGCGTGGGGCAAACATGAATTCAGCCAGAACGATGGCGGAAGGAAACGACAGCGGCCAGGGCGCAGGACAGGACGGCAGTTATTACAAAGGAGGTGATTACTTGGGAGGGAGCGGTGGTGGGCAGCTCTTACATTGCACAGGGAGTGAGTCCGATGGCGTGGTGAGTTGATGTCGCTGGGTGTGGATGACCGGTCTCCCTCCACCGCCGAGGCGTCGGAGATGATGGAGGGCTGACGCGAGTGACACGGGCTCACCCGCACGGCAGCCACTAAACGGGACGAGAGGGAAAAGAGAAAAAGGCTTGTTGTCTTTGGGGTGTGTTTGGGCACCAGAACTAGTGAACAGGGGGGAATCTGATTCTTCTAAACAATTCCACGCGTAAAGGAAAATATATTTAAAAAGTCCCTGACCAAAAGCCAGAAATTATTTGCAATCATCTGCAGTTGCTAGGCAACGGTGAAAACAGCTTCACAGAGGTTGAGCGGATGTGTGTGCACCAGTGAGACCGATACATACAGTACAACCAATTGCATCGCAATTTGGGGGTTCGTGACTGTTGTCTGCTTCTCCCTCCAGATGTCCCCAATTAGTCAGCCACCCGCTTGAACCTGCGGCTGCCCTTTAAAACAAGCTCTAGGAGGATTGAGATAAATCCTACTCTGGTGGAAGCAAGGCTAATTTGTGTAGAACTTTCTTTTTTTGGCTTGGATGGTTTTGCTGAACCTCTCAGGCTGACAGCTTCTGTGTGGTTGGACCAGGCACTGAGGGGAGCGTTTATGTAACCAAAATGTTACCTCCAGACTATTGCTGCTTCATCATAACAATATCTTTTTTAATAATGTCTTTATTTGTGTTATTTGACTTTTGTATGTTGCTCACCTAATTTACCACATACCAACGCGTTTGCAGAAATGTGCAATTTGAAAGGCATCGCTACCGTTTTTAGAAATTTCACTGAAAACAACTCCCAGGATGATCATACGACTGGCTAGCTGCACGGCTGCACTGCTGCACAGTTCTATTTTCTATCCACAAGGAACAACAAAAGTCAAAGGGGCTGAGCTTTTCAAAGGGAAAGCGTGTTAAGTGTGTTATGAATTTCAAATGGGAGCCAATGATGGGTGACGCGTTGACTTGCAGTTTGCAATGCATTTCAGCTACAAGAATCTGCCTGCAGGGTGTGCCATGGTTCACAGAGAATGTCGTTTCTCCTCCTTCATCTGTGGTGTATGTCTGCGCAAGTGAATTAAATGGTTGATCCAGAAGTAAATGTTTTGAGGGGCCTCAAAAGTAAAAATAGGGCCCAAAAAAATAATGAATTACAAAGTCAGGTGTAAGAGGCTAAAAAGTGTAGACAACAAATTTGGAAAAAAATATAAAAAAAATTCTTTCCCTTAGAACCTTGTTCATCACCAACCGTTTCTTGTGAAACTGCATTTCACCAGACAGAAACCGTACTTGACATCCAACTGATCCTCAGCTGCCACCATTCTCAAATATAGAGGAAACATTTGTGCGCGCCAAAGACAAATGGAAGCTGTAAAGCCAAAAATATGTTCACTGCGCATGAAATGTCACGACCGGAGCATCATCAAAGGCGGTCATACTGAGCAGATGGCAGGAGTGAATGTGTGTGAAGCAGGTTTACATGAGCATGCAGAGGGCAAATACGGTAAAAACCTCCTCGTGGGAGTCAGTTTGTAGACGGGATGAGGGAGTTGTGCACATGTCGGCCTACCTTGTCTGTCAGTGGGATGCCCCGTGTGGACATAGAGGGTCTGCTGACTCTGTCTGATGGCAGCAGTCAGGGGAAGGTCAGCCTGCATCACCCACTCCTGGTTGTTGCCGTTGACAACTGTTTCCGTGGGCATGGCCAGAGAGTGACGCTTGGGCACGTCCTTGGTCAGAGTGGCTAGTGACTGTTTGGCCTTAAGAAGGTAGACAGACAGATACAATCAGCCAGAAAGCAAACCCACAACAAGCAACGGTCATGGAGAGAAATGGTTTTTTTTCTGGGTTCTTTTTGAGTGAGTTGGTGTTTGTCTGTCACCGTCATTGTTTTTATTTAAGAATACCGCATATCATATGTGTGCGCACATGTACACGTTGTGTTATGTATCCAGAATCCTAGTACAAGTCTCTGAGCTCATGCAGACCCACGAGTTCTCCCCGGGGCTCCTCGTGTGGAAAATGCAGCCGTGTTTCATGTGTTTCTTCGGTTGTATGAGATTTCTCGCTACCACTCCTGAGAGTGCAGAGGAGGGAAAAAAAGGCAGAATATCTGGAGGAGGTGTTTGCTTCCTTTTGGGGGGTGGAAGTTACGCATTGATGGGGTGTAAAACTGGAATAACTGGAAATAATGAAGCTTTTCTGTAAGTTTAATGAATACATTTGTGCTCTGTAGAGCCTGGACACAAAGCACAATTCACCACCTTTTAGCGGGAACAACAATGAGCTGCTGGAGCCTTGGGAGATGTGTTTGTGCTTGAGTATTTTGTGTCTGTCAAAAGTGTTTTTTTCTTCTTTTTTTCCTTTGTGTGTTTGTTTTCTGATTAGCCTCGACATGTGGGTGTTTTACAAGTGCTTGAAATGTTGTTATTGTGCGAATCTTATCATCATGCCAAGCGACTGCAGGCTGCAAAACGGCACAATCAGCTTCACCGCAATCATCTCTACCTACCAGCGGTCAGACTGTTATCAATCATGGTCTTTGACATGCAAAACAGAATACAATCACAAACCTTTGGAGTAATCATTAGTTGTCAGAACACGGATGTATTTTTCCCCACGCATTGCTTTGCTCAATTAGACCTAAAACACATTCAGATCAGTCACAGTGGGAATCCGTGGGATCACTGATGTTAGGTTCACTGGGATCAGTCAGGGTCGGCTGGGGGTTAGTCAAAAACGTGCAGCTGAGGAGGGGCTTTCCAAACTGACAATTAGGTCACAAGTGGGAGAGATTTCCAGGGAGCGGGAGGGTCAAGAAAGGTAAAAACAAATTTAAGCTGGGGGCCCATCTTACCGCCACGACCCTAGGAGAGTAGTCCCTGTCCGCAACCCGCTCAAACACCCGGAACTCCATTCTCTGATTGACACAGTTACTCATCTGGGGGGTTGGAGACACGAGGGATGGCTATACTGTACATTCAAAGGCTTTCTGTGTTTGATTATATGCAGTATACTCAAAATAGTGCAATGTTACAGCAATGAAACTAATAATTTAAGCTTTCTAATTTGTATCTGTATGTACTGCTATTTTAATATGTTGCTTTCTTTTTTCTTGCCAGTGGTTGCACATGTGTGTGAGCCTTGATAACTTGTACTTACTGATACTTTGGCTCTTTATTGGTATAAAAAAAAGCCCCATTTTCAAAGTTCTTCATTAAACACAAGATACATATTAAACATGAAGAAAATCACATTTTAAAGTGGCAAAGAAAGCAATAAAAGTTTTTTTAAGGGCATTAAAGAGAGTCTGTCTCCCTGCCTGTCTTGTCTGTCAGACTAGTTACCCCGCCCCGTCTGTCTTTCTGTCTCACCATGGCCAGTTCAGCCTCCAACTCCTTGATGCGGTTCTCCTTGAGGTCCAGCTGGGAGCGCAGCATCCCCGTGTGCTCTGTGGCCTCCTTGGTCTGCCGCCGCAGGTCCCACTTCTCTCTCTCCAGCAGGTCCTTCTCTTTGGCCAGAGCCTTCACTGCATCCTCGCTCTCCTAGTGGACACAGAGATCCTGATGGATTGGTTCACATATCAAGCATACCTTTGAAAAATACACTGAATGAGTCAAACCTGCTAAATAATGACACTGAACCAAATTTCAAATCAGTCAGTGCACTCAGGGTCTGCATTGCTCATGTTAAATAGCTCATTGCAATTCACTACTTCCTGTGTTGTCAGTGATTTTGATATTATGGCTTTGCCCGAGATGACATTAAGGCTTAAACGGTGCATTTGATTGGAAGCTAACACAGCCTTCTCAAACCTGCTGTATATGTCATGTCAATGTCTGTGCTTGGAACAGCAAAGGCAGCATGTAATACAAGACAACAACACAAGACAACGTCTAATCTTAATGCCAAGAGAAACCTCAGTGTTAGTAATGTAAACACCCTCATTGTGAGTAAAGTTACATATGCAAAAGAGAGTGTAATAATTTCGTAATTTGTCTGTACACTTGAGTAACATGCACATTCCGTTTTAAAGACTGATTGTGAGAGACGACACAAGATCTCGCTCATTTACAAAACCAGTTCACAACAAAATCTAATATTATTTGTGTTGTTTCTTGGACATGGACTATGTTTGCCGAACAGCCTTTTTGGTGCTTATGTGCATCCAACCAACACACAACATACAAAATAAGAGACGTTTTTAAGGGACGTTTTTGCGCATGCACTTCTTTGTGACTTTATATTGTTAGAACATGGGAGCTATACTTTTCTGTGCTGCTCATAGTTGCGTATGAAGTCGCGGAGCTGCTCCTCCCGGCTCTCCAGCGTGGCATAAAGCTGCTGCATCTGGTTCACCAGGTCTGCTTTCTCCACCTTCAGGCGCTTCCGGTCCGACTTCATGGCTGCAAGACAGAGGTGTCTTTTGTCAGCATCAAGGACCTAGCAACATTTGGTTGTGCGTGTGTGTGAGTGTGTGTGCATGTATGCCAGATACAGTGCATTTGCTGTGTGTGAAAAAAGCATACATTCACATGTAAAGGAGAAAATGAGGATGGGTTAAGTAAATTATTGGTGGTGGGTTAAATCACATAAACTGTCAAAAGTAGGATACTCAGAAAGCAATAAAATAAATAAGTAAAGCAAAATCATCACATTAAAGGAAGTCTATAAAAATGTGATTTAAGAAGCGATTTAAAAGAGGTCACTGATTCTGCGAGCCTTATCTCCTCAGGCAGGTCATTCCAGAGTCAAGGGGTCCTGATGATAAAAGCACGGTCACCTTTAGATTTAGGGCTCGACTTTGGAATGGCCAGAAGGGCCCCACCTGAGAATCTAAGGCTGCGAACTGGCTCATATGGGGCCAGCATTTCTGCTACTTAGCTTTTGGGATAGGTGTGCCTTATATGTGATCTTAAAAATCAATTCTGAGGGGAGCCGACGAGGAGAAGTCAGGATCGGGGTGATGTGATGTCATCTGTTAAAGCCAGTAAGAAGCCGAGCTGCTGCGTTCTGAGCGAGTTGGAGGCGAGAGAGTGACTTCTGGTTTAGGCCAGAAAGGAGGGCGTTACAGTCTAGAGAAAATGAGTGAGGGAATGACTTTCTGCAGGTCAGAGTGTGAAAGCATTGGTTTCATTCTGGAGATGGTTCTTATTTGATGGAAGCAGGACTGGACAACTGTTTTGATCTGTGCTGCAAACCTTGGATCAGAACCAAATTGCCACAGAGCAAGCAAACAACGATCGTAAATGCTGCCTTACATACAGATATATTAACTAAATAAAACGTGAAATTCCTTTAAAGGCGTCACATGTTCAGACCTTGCATTGGTGTGCTAACATGCTCTGAGGCGATTCATGTACAGTATTTATTTTTTTAAAGCCAGTATGGGTTGTCCACAGGTCCGGATTGAAGCAGTTTCTTCATTAAGAAAAGAATATGAACCATTTTAAGTAAAACCATTAAATACACATGCTGTTGCTGGTCTACTGTGGTGCTTGTTGATAAAGTCACACATGACCCCTCCTGTCAATCTCCTCTCTGCTAGCTGGGCTTGCTGGAGGTTTGCTGGAGTCTGGGTCTCTCTTTCCATCTATTGCTCCGCCACACACACACACACACTCCCTCTAATCCTCTGACACCGCACCCACGCATCATGATGAAGAATACGGTTCACTGTGGTTATTCAGAGAAGCTCTAATTTTCCCAAAGACAACACATCCTTTTTTCTCTCCACTGCATCTGCCTCTTCTCCCGCCTTCTCTTGATTTTCTCTCCCTCTTCACGCAGGCTATTTTCCAGACATCTGCTCAGAGATGAATTTCCCTCCAGCTACCTTTCCTAAATGACAATATTTGCTTTATTTACATTTTATGTATTCTCACTGTGTCTGTCCACCTTCGTCTTCTTCACTTTGACATCTATATCCTGACAACACAGCAGCTCTGACTGCTGGATATTTCATAACGTCTCTGTTTTCTTTTTTTTTGTTTTTATCGTGTGTTCACCTTTCTCCCCCCCCCCCCCCCCCCCCCCAAGCCGGCTGTGTGTCATTAATTAACTTATATCACGGCCTTGTTAATTGCTTGACATTCACAAGTTGCGTCTGGGGAGCATGCTCAGGCAAGTGGAATGGGAGTGCAGTTTTACAAGGACAGATTCACCCTGTCGTTTCCTCGCCTTCATTCTTCTCCTGTCACCCCCTTTCATATCGCTCCCTTTCACCCGTTCTGCAGCAGTGGAATCCCCAAGCAAAAAAGGATATTCAAGCCAAACTAGCCGGCAAACGAAGACAAGAAACATCTCTCATTGGCCAAGAGAAACAGGAAACCTCCCAGCACCTGCCTTAGGAAGTGAAATCAAAGCCGTCTTTGAGACAAGCCAAAAACGCTGCTGCTGCCTCACATCCTGCACCTGTGACCATTTGGCAACATCACCCCTGCTGGTATCGGATACAAGAAAGCACTCACTGTGACTTTTGGTAAAAGGGTTTATTCACATCCTGAAATCATGTGAGCACTATTACTTACCATGTCTAACCTATATATAAACACTTTTAAAGAACAAAGATGGTCCTGGGGCTCGTTGCTGTTACCTTACACTACAGAACATCGGTGAGATGGGAAAGCACTAGCGTGTCTCCTTCTGCTGACAGCCATATTAATGACTAACATGCTCTGTGGCTCGATCTAAGCCTCCAAGAATTATTAGCTGATGAAACAAGAGGGAACCATACAGAGCTAAGGTTAATGTTGCTGGAGGAGGAGGAAGACATTGGAGAGGCTTCAATTTAATAGTCTTTTCAAGGAAAAACAATATCTTTACAATCTCCTGCCATGGTATAAATATATGTATTCTGAGTATTTGTGTACCTTTTAGATGATATCTAGCATTCCTTTATCCATGTCTAAAATGTGCATCCGTGGTTGTCTTTGTGCAAAATTCTGTCTGCCTTTATGCAAATTCAGATACTAAAAGCTACTCCAGCATGAAAAAGAAGAAGGTCAGGTCAAGATTCATACAAATCAAACATTCGCCATCAAAAGTCCAAGCCACTCTTCCTACTGCCCAATGTTAAAAACAAAAATGCCTGCCTGTATCACGCTCTTTTGACACATTCTCTGAAATCTCTAAAAGTGGATTTTAGCTCATCCCACGAAGGCTGTTCTGCTACCAAAGCCCTTGTGCTTTAAAGTAGTTTAATCTGCCGCTGTAGTGGGCTAAAAGCCTTTGTCTGCTCGGCTCTTCTATGACGCTTTGCTACTGGAGGGCGTAGATTGCCTGCAATGAGTGGGCCAACTCATTAGCTACTAAACAGAAACACTGGACTCCTCGGAGAGTCACTACAGGCTGGAGCCACTCGTGTATCAAAAATAACTTTCTTCGCTTTCTTTCTGAGAGTTAGACGCCACTGACGTCTTTGCACGATAAATACGAAGCTACATGCAGCAGTCAGTTAATTTAGCTTAGCATAGAAATTGGAAACACTAGAGGCGAGGTGACGACAAGGCTCCAGGAAGTTACTGAGGTGTGTTTGTATGATTTAAACACACAAGATATAAGGTGTTAATTTGAGCTTTAGACCTGCTGGTAGGCAGATTTTGTTACCATCAGACAGAGCCAGGCTAGCTGTTTTCCAATGCAACCAGACTTTATGCTAAGCTAAGCTAAGCGGCTGCTGGCTCCAGCTTCATATTTAGCATACAGATATGAGGGTGGTATCAATCTTCTCATCTGACTCCCGGCAATAAAGTGAATAAGCATACTTCCCAAAATGTTTAACATTTCCTTTAGATATATGTATATGCTAAATAGATAGAGAAACATACACACACACTGCACATATAGTAGATATAAATAAAGATTTAATGATTGGCTGGATGACTTATGCTGGTCAGGATAGCAAAGGATAACAAGATCTTTTGTTTTGTTTTGTCTGTATTGTGAGTGTGCTATTTGTCATTCTGCTTCCTTTTAATAGCAGTAGGGGGGTTAGGGAGAGACCCAGCCACTGTTTGGTGATAACCCTCCCCTCCCCGAGCACGGGCAGCAGAGGATCGGTTATAAGGTTGATAATACAGCTGGAGGAGAAATGTCTTGTATGCTTTGATACGTTCTTTCCTGCTGTGAAAACATGTCACCACAGGATTCCCTTTTGTAAGTGACATGAATTCGAGCTGACCAAAGCAGCGGTTGTTTGTGAAGAAGCAAACTACAAACTGTTCACGGCAACCTTTCAAGCCTACGGGGGAGGGGGGGGGGGGCGGGCATTGTTAACTAGTCAAAGGGGAGATGTTTGGTGTACTTTCACTTTTAAACACTAGATGAGTATATTATATGTTATGAGGCTGGATACTCTGTGGGGTATTCTAGGGAGAATCGAGTGTCAAACGTTATCTCAGCTCCAAGAATGGACTTTCCAATCATCCTTGATTGTAAAGAAACAAAATCAGCCTCAGCCGCCTCGTTCACTGCGGCTCCTACCTACCACTGTGGTACGCTGCATTATCTGATGTGCCCCATCTATTATGATACAAATATAACAAGATCCCAGCCACGATTTCGGCTAAATAAATAAATGACAAGAGAGTATGGTGGGTCTTTGAGGAATTAATATCCGTAGTGTCCACAATTTTAATGCATTTCAATGAATTAAATATTGCCTTTTAGGAAAGGCTGCTATCCAAGGCAAGTTCAGTTTGCCTGCTACAACAGACAACAGGATCACAAAGACAGACTCACTTATCAACACTCCCTCAGAAAATTATGTTCTTCACATTAATGAATGAAATCACTCCACACTGACACCACTCCATATTACTTCAGGCCTAAAGAGAAGGGACATGCTTTTAGTCGGCTCTTCACATAATTATTCGGGGAGAGAACAAAAGAGACATCGGCTCATTGGAGGGAGTCCAGTGTTCACGGTTTTGGATTTTAAATCTGTCAGCTGAATAATGGAGTAGGAGCCTCAGAGCTGCACACCTCCTCGCTTCCTCAGTAAAAACAAACTCATGGGCTCCGCTGATATCTGCATTGGCACTATTTAACAGTCCTTACTGTAGGGCAGGTCTTTGCGGACATCGTGATGTTCAAGCATGACCATTTAAAGTTAAGTAATGTTTTATCTTGAATCTGCAAACCTCTGCAAAATGACATCTGGTTTATGCACAACCTATAAGTTAGCCATTAAATATAGATCAAACATTGCTCACTAATAGGTCATCTGTGGGGGGGGGGGTGAGAATGACTGTGTGCACAAGCTAGTTAAACAGCAGAGCCCAACACATCAGGGAATCGAGGGGCGAATCATACTTTGATCCCATAATTTACGCAAGTCTCTGCCTAATTGCAAATGCAAGCTATATAGTTCAACTTTATTTATATAGCAACAAATCCTAACAGCAGGTATCTCAAGGCACTTTTCATATAGAGCAGGTCTACAACATACACTTTATAATATTATTGTTAATATAATGTAACACCACCGAGTGCAAAGAGGAGGTCAGCTGCGATGTACATTCTGATCCCAAGATACTGGTACAATGTCTCTCTCTGTCCAGCTGAGGTACACTTTATTTACCACTAGGGGCCACTTTGATCCAAACACGTTTTCTCAGCGGAGACCATCCAGTTTGAATAGATTGAGGTAAACCGTCCTTATTACCTGTTATGATACAGCGGTTGCCAGCGGAGGAAATAAATCACCACAGATTTCCAGCCCACAATGATTTCCACTCATTTCCAAAATTCAATTGGAGTCTTTTTTTAAAGCCTAAATTTGTTTAAAAATAAAAGACAGCGCTAAAACCGCTGCAATTACGTTAATGTTATCAGGTGAAGTAGCCTGATGAGATTTGGCGGCACTGAGAGTGTGTGTGTGTGTGTGTGTGTGTGTGTGTGTGTGTATTTGCGTGTATTGGTGTCTAAATGCCTAAGGAAGAGGCCTTGTAGTCAAGGAGAAAGCTGCTTTCTGCGTACAGTGTAGCGTGAAATGACACTAAACAGAGCAGGCAGACTATGCTTTGATAATACATAGCTGTCTGCTGCATTCATTTGAGCTCTGGATTGATTGGGCGTCCCTCAGTGATAGGAATTAGCCAAAAGCGGAGATAGCTTATTAAAAACAGCAAAGAGGGCCAGCTATACTTTGAAAATTCATTAAGCACGACGTTGATGAGAAAATCCAAATATGAATCTGGTAAACTTATAAACACTTTTTGACAGTCCAGCTCAATTAGCCAAATGGTTTATTTTCTCATTGTTCCTTTGCTTTACGCTTTGGAGATTGCCTACCAGTTTCAGTTCATAGGCATTTATGTACTTTAAGGTAGGGGGGGATGAAATGACTCCAAGCAGCAGCTATTGGCTTGGATCGAGTGCCCACGGGCCAAACAAAACCTGCAATTGTGAGAGGTTGGCAATTACCCACGATTACAATTATAGTGCTCACAGGCTAATGTCTGGCACACAGTGGGAGTGAGCTCAGACCTTAACACTGAAATGGTGTGGGTTTCACAGCACATAAAAGCAATGAGGGGAGACACAGGAAGAGAGAGCGAGAGCGAGAATGAAGAATAACTGGAGAGAAAACAGACTGAAAAGTAGTGTTCCGACTCTGCGTTCTCCATTTTGTATTCATAGGCAGCAGAAAATCTGCATGTAATTTAGCCGCAAACCATCAGAAGCGACGTAGGAGTGGCAACACAGTTTCTGTGAACCATTCCCAAAGTAAACAGGTATTATCTCAAGTGGCAGAGAGCAAAGGAGGGGATGTTGCATTTGGTTCGTGCACTCCAGCCTTTTGCTTCTTCATCCAAAGCAGAACCACAGAGAAATAAATAAATAAAAGCCAAAAAAACACAAAGCTACTCTGCTTCACAATAATTGTTGGTAGCACTTCAATAAAACTCGCAGGGCGCTTAAGTTCTCCAAACATTGCTCTCATTCTTTGAGGAAAACACTTTGCCAGAGCATCTGGTGGGATGTTCACAATATGCCAGCCTTGTGAAAACTCGGGGAAATCAAATGGAGTCGACATCTTGCCTCCAATCAATTGGCAGCATATGGAAATTGCTGTAGTTAATGAGGTATTCATTTGAAGAACATTTGGTCTGTTTTATTTTTTTTTTACTTTAAACCCCAACCACTCCAACAACTAATGAGTCTTTTTTTTCCTGTATTACAACCCTTTTCAAACATAATAAGTAACCTGACAAAGAATGTTGAGGGCTTCAGAAACATTAGAAATATTAGTAACCAGTTGTCCATTTCTCTAGGAGTGGCCCAGTACAAATAAGACTTGGACTTGAGCTGGGTCAGCAACCACAGCTAATGTGGTCCTGTGAACAAGCCCACCATTACACTTCAACCCTGTATATGCGTTGAATCTAAGGCTACTCAATATAATCATGATACCAAAAGGCCATGTAATTTATTAACATAGGGAATTTTATCTTTCAATTAGTTAAAAATGCCCTTCAACGTAAGATTCATCCAAATGTGTGTAAGCCAATAAAACCAAAATGTAATTTTATGAAGGAATAAACGTGAATGTATCAAACTCACAAATTAGATCAGATGCAGACTACTAAAGGCCTCAGTGTGCTTCAAATAAAACACTTGTTGGATTGTTAAACAGCATCTGAAATTTCCTTTCAAGGAGAATCAGAGGGGAGGCGACAATTTCTGTGATTTTCCTAAAATAAAAATATAATTCAACAATCACTTGAATCAGCAGTTAGTGTACGAAGGTGTTAAAGTAAACTGTAAATATTGCTGGGGACAAAGACAAAACTCACTGGCTACTTCCCACCACATGTAAGCGGTATGAGAGCAACAAGCTAGCTAATGCTGTTCCTGGCCTATCATAGCGGTCTTAAAAAATGGTATCCTTTTTCAGCATGTGAAGATGGAGTGTGACAAGTGTGGACTAACAAAACAGCTGGAAGCAGCTACTGCCGTACAGGCCAGGTCATGTGGTAAATAACAAGGAAACATATAAATTATTCAGAAATCTTGCTGCTTTCACCACTGAATGCAAAGATATATTTTTTCACAGGTCACTCTTTGGCCAAAAGCACATCAACTTCTGCTCTTTGCTTACAAAAAAAAAAAAAAAAAACTGCTTTAAGAGCAGCAACAGCGCTTTGCCTCTTTGGACCTACTCCAAAAGAACCAAACTTGAATATGACAGCAGCCAATTTCCTGTTGTCCTCCCACATACCTCATCTTGCAGACCAGAGCCGCCCTGCTTAACGTTTCTGGACCTTGTAAGCCGACCAAAGTCTCTCTTTATAAAGCTTTCATTAACTGCTGATTGCTGTCAGTGCCTGCTGGGCTTGGTAGGCTTTGGCCTTCATTAACAGGCCTGAGTCATACAAATGACTGTATGAGTCTGTGTGCAGCCTGTTCAGACAGCCAAGCATCCAGCTGAAGAAGAGATAAGTATTTATTTGATGCGTGCTCTATTCTACTCTGCCCCAGCCCATTTAGTTTTCGTTCAGTTCGTCCAAAAGAAGCGTAGGCTGCAAGTGTCAAGTGAAATGTCGCGGCGGCAAAATCCCCTGACAGCATGTCATGTGTTTGCCTGATACCAAATGGCGGTTTTGTGCTCTGCTACATTCCATGAGCGATAATTCTTTGAAAAGAAGAATTCACTGCCACGCTGATGACATCTCTGCTTGATGCCCTGCAATCCGCTGTGCACTGCGTTGCAGAACTTGTTCATTACTTTACCCTGTGCAAAGTCTCTATGAAGGCCATATGTAAGTGAAATTCCATTTCGCATATACTTGCATAAAACAGATACAGAGCACCAAATGCTGTGGTTGCTGGTCATTATCAGAGAGGAGTCTGCACTATATATTGGTACTTCATCAGTTCTGAAAGGATAATTATCGAGCATTGAGACACTCTCCAATGTGCTCTCTTTAGCTAACAACCTGCAGTCAGAAGGTTAATGTATATGTAATTACATTTAACCTGTATTTAAACTTTAAAACAAATCTTTCACAGCAGCTAAGACAATAACTTTCCCTTTTAATTAAACTATTACTCAATATATTTGTCCTTTACGTGATCAAGAACAAAACATCCATATTTCACGTCTTATTTTAATCAGCGCTACCAGGTAAAGAGAGCACTCATTTTCATCATGAAAAAAGCTAGCGTATAAACACAAAACACATCATTAATTCACAGAGCTGTTTGTAATTATTTTGGGACAAGTGCAGGTCAAGTCTCGAGTCATTAGAGACGAGTAATAAATCTTCATATGAGTCAAGATGCAAGTTGGAATGAAGTCTCTGAATGCTGACCATTGAAATTGCACATATATCTTTCATGTATCTGTTAATAGCGTTCATGGAGACAAAGTCCTTCAAATGTATTACTCTAATAATTTCAGGAGTCAAGTCTCAAGGAATTCAAGTCTTCAGTCCTTAGTCTAACTCAAGTTTAAGTCTACAGCTCTGGTGATTCGTAAGCAGAGCCTTTAAGGTGAAGATTCAGAAATATACAAAAATGTGTATTAAAAACATTGAGCTGAAAGGTTTACGGTGAAGCTAATGTAGACATGTTCAAATTTAGATTTTTTTTTAATCACATCTTCTCGCATCTTTAAACTCGATGATACAGGGACGTTTCTACAGTCCACTGCAGTAGGTACGTCAGGGTACGAGGGCGGCGTGTTAGCCTGCCAGTGAGGAGTGGCTTCTTTGAAAAAGTCAAAGCATCAGAGTCCTCCCTCACCCCAAGATACCTCTCCTTCTCTTGAGCGGAACACATGCTAATGGACCATAATGCGGCTAATGGGCAGCATCAGACACTCATGAAACAAATGCACTGGTTTCAAGCCTTATGGAGCAAAATGCAGCAGGTTTTCTCTCAGCATGAATGGGGGGTGGCAAACAGAAAATCTAAAGCAGCCGGGAGGAAAAAAGATTACAGAATGTTTTGAGCAGGAAGTCAGAATCGCTGCAACTTATCTCTGCTTTGTATACTTCCAATTTTCACAGGGCACAATCTTTTGTTTGCTTCATCGAATTCAGGCTTTCTAAATGTAGGTGGGTATGTGGATATCATTTGTCCTTGCTCAGTGTAAATAGCAGACTACTATGTGTTCTACTATTGAATCATTTCTTTGTGTGTGTGTGTACTGAACTGCCTTGTTAATAAGCCCTTTTGCATATGGCAATATTATAAGCAATGTTGTTTTATTCTGTTTTTAGGGTGCCAATTTGACATCTAGCCATTTCCTAGCCTCATTTACAGACAAAAATGGTCCCTAACAAGGGAAATAATATAAACATTTACTGCTTTGGATAACTTTACTACACTTGATTTTATTTCAAAAAGTAGCAAATGTTTGCATATGTTTTATTTTATAGTTAAATGAAAGTGGAGAAGTAAGTAAAAGAAAATCTGGTAACAGCATAACAGGAATATTAATGAGAAACGTCATTCACTATGGTTACAATTAATTAATTAAAAAGATGGTTAAGACAATTGCCTTTATTTGACTGTTGATAATAAATATGTGGACAGAGAGAGAGAGAGAAGTATGAAAGAGAAATTATGAAATGCAACAAAGGTCCCTGTGCAGCCTGAATCAAACCAGGGGTGTTGTAGTAACATAGCACATAGTCACATAGTCTTAGACCCCTAGGCCATCTAGAAGACCTAGAACTACTTCAAGTATATAAATAAACTAATTCTAATTCATTTTTCAATTCAGAAACCACTGAAAAAGATCCAAAGCACATATAATCCACTAATACTCTTCTATCTCTTGCAGCATTGTCCACATTTTATAATAATAACGATGTTAGTGCTTGAACACACACAGCTTCCTGTTTACAGGCGAGGTCCTGACCTTGCAGAGCCTCCTTGGCTCGGTCCAGCTCCTGCTCCTTCTGGGCCAGCTGCACGCGGAGCTCGGTGGCAGAGAGCACGTCGGCCGAGCAGCCTCCCTGGGTCTCCTCCAGGTCCTTACTCAACATGTCCTTCATCTGCCGCAGCAGGTGCACCTCCTCCTGGAGCTGGGCCACCTCCTCACGCAGCAGGACTACAACATGCACAGATAAGAGCGAGCTTTAGCAAGCTGACACCAAAACATGGCCCCATATATTCTTAGAAAAAATGTTGTTGATTTTGCCAGACAGTCTTAACAGTGAATTTGTTTTTAAGCCAAAGGGAAAATGTAATTGCAGTAGCTAGGGAAGGCATACTGGAATCCAATCTCTCAGAGGTGCATTAGCTTTGAGTAGCTACACGACTGCAGAAATGGTTTGAATTGATTTAACATCACCATTGGAGGTTATGGTTTAATTTGTAATTAAGGCAACTGCTGTGCCAAATGACTGTCGGTAATAAGCGTCACAGGCGTAGGTGAGGTCCAGTAGTAGAGACCAGACATTGATGTTATAATGAAATTTGTCTTTGCAGTTGCCTGTTGAACCTGCTCTGTTTTGGGTGGGGATATGAGAAAAGAGCGGTGTATCCACTTAACATTCAGTGGCTGGTGCTTTGAGGAGCTCTCCTCCCTGGCATTGTCACAAAGAAGCAAACAATAAAATGAAAACAGTAGCAGAGAGAAATAGATTTTTCCTCATAATTTGACTCACAGGAAATGTTTCATAATGCTTTCAAAGCATCAGCATCAGAGAGCTTTTAAAACAAGCCGCATCAGACAAATGTCACAGGAAGAAATATTTAATCTAAAAATATGTCTTTTTTTTTTGCACACCGAATGTACTTGTCTAGGTGGAGCATATGGAGAGTAATTTATATAAGGATGACTGGAGTCATTCTGCTCAATTTCATGCATCCTCAGGGCAGAGGGTGGTGGTGGTGGTGGGTTGAGGAAAACTGCTCAGCCTTATCTCGCATGGCTCCACTATCAAGTGCCTCTCATAAATCACACGTCACACTCTCATATCCCTGCTCCAATTTTACTGTCTGAAAAAGTAAAATCAATCAGAGATGAATGGAGGAACTGAGAATCGGAGACTGAATATGACAACATTTTGCCAGTGAAAGACAATTAAAGACAGAATACAGATTGTATTTTAGCTTTTTAATAAAAGGGTAGGATGACTGATGATTGAACAATCAACATGTGGAGCTAGGGGTCAGCAAAACAGCAAATGCTTTAGATTCTACAGCGCATCATTGGAATAAAGTCTTTTTCCATTATTACACCATAGCATCAAGAAATGTGTAAATGATCATTTAGAAAATGTTAAGCAACTTGGCATTTCCACAGAACAATGTCTGGCTATTCTCCACTTAGCAATAACTGAGCCTCTTATTGTAAAGCTTTGTTATTTCATATCTCAGAGAGGACAGTAAACTGAGAACGTTTTTGTACAGTGAAGCTTGGTCTGTGTGCATATGACGATAAAGTTTTTGAAGGTTTTGAATCTTTAATCTTTTAAGTGCAGACTGGAGTGCAAATTCTGTGCCCATCAGTGTGACCTGATCAAGAATTTCCTCTATATTACTGTAACTGTTTCTATCATTGTCATATACAGTATTTTGATACATTTTGTACCATAGGTGGTACATAAAGATGGACAACATGCTCCCCGAAAGTGAAGCCAAAACATCTCGATCGCACCCTGGTGGCTGGTTGCAGTATAGGTCATAAACCCCGCCCCCATGTATGTTAGTGGATGAGTAATGTACACGTCAAATAAATTTTCCCCGAAAATGAACATGATATGCTTCACAAAGGCGGTATTTAATTTGCTTTCTGCAATTTGCTTTTAAACATAATTTTAAATTTTACAATAAAATTTTATGCACTGCTGCAGTTCTTGTAAATATGCTAATTTTATGCTTACTATTGCTTACATTCTGTTCAAGTTCTATTCCTTTAATAAGCTATATGTAATTTGCTTTTTAGTTGCTTTTAAACATTATTTAAAATTTTTACCGTTTTTTATATTCTCTTCAAGTTTTTCTTAACTGCACTTTTGTTTTATGGCATTCTCTTCTGTAAAGCACTTGGTGCATTTAATTTCCTGTATGAATGGTTCTATATAAATAAAGTTTATTATTATTATTATATTATTTATTGCCGGGATATTGCACTCAATTCACCATGTTTTTCTCTCTATTTCCTGAATGACTGTTGCTGTATGTTGTTTGACTGACACCTATTATGTGAATAGCAAATGTATCTTTAATCCTGAGGTTCATTCCTGACTCCTCATATACAGTAGCACACCTGGTGTTATACTGCCATCTTGCCCTCCTGCACCCACATTTGTGATTGATATGTTACATAAGGAAATTAGAGACGGTTCAACTCTGCAACAAACTGACAGAAAACTGCAATGGAGAATACAGTATGTGGTGTATGCAGCCTTGCTCTGACACATTTTAGCACCACATGGATCACTTTAGCTCTCACCTTTCCTCCCCTGAAACTAAAATGAAGTTTTAAGACCAGTTCACTGCTTGTACGACGTGCACCTGCTTCCCAGGGCTTTTGAGTCCTTTAATTTGTGTTCACGGACTAACTGGAAGTGGCTGAGGCTATGGGCTGCCTGCTAAATAATGAAAATGAAATGTAAAAGAGGTTATTAGGAGTAGGGTCAAGAGAAAATCGTCTGAGAGTGGAGTGTCATTACACAGAGGTGTACTTAATGAACCCAATAATAGAACTACATTTTACGGAGCAACTCAAGCAACGACACCCTTGTTGGCAACCCAAAGAGCTGGCCCGTTCTGGAAACAACTGACCCCAAGATATAGTTTATTAATGTTTAAAAATTAATAGTCACTTACTTATTCATTAAGTTTGCATGTATTGATTGTACAAATGCAGCAAAATAGGGAGTCATAAATAAGGGACAAGGACATTGAAAATGTGGGTTTTATCTTTAACAGACAGCCAATAAATACGGGCTAAGAACTATGGTTTATATGACACTCACTGCCTTTTAGAATTAGGTTGCTTCTTTGATAACTGGGGCCTCATATGGTAAAAGGTTTGTAGATAATGTAACCAGTACAAATCTTTGAATGTAGAATTAAAACATTAATTTAAAAAAACACAGTATACAACTTCACTGATTTTGAATGTAAGCTTATCCACATTGTTACCTCCCACAGTTAGCTATAATAACCACAACTTCACCGTGCGGTTGATCACTATAGAAAGATAGACAATGAACAAAACATAACTGTATGAAAATAGATTTAACCGCTGCAACAAAGAGAGGAAATGCCATTTGTTGCTGCAAACTACAAAGGAGGAATATTTCTCTTCTTGCTGTTTATCACAGAGGGAAATTGCAAAATGTAAAAAACAAAAAAATACCATTCCATCAAGGTAACAGATAGGGAGCATGGTATACTGGCAGCCTAGTGGCAGCTGTATGTTTATTGTTCACAGTCCAAACTAAACATTGAAAAAATAGCATTTAGTTATTATGCAACATAGAGCTTGTAAACACAAATATCCAGATGATGTAAGACTCTCTGCAACTTTGACTACACTTCAATTGAGGCTAAAAACTGTCTCTGACTAAAAGTTAAGCTTGCATCATTATCCACTTTGCGCTTACATCCTGAACAACCTTCTATTTGCTACTGTTAAAATCTTGGCAAGTTATTTTCAAATGTTTTTTTTTATCCTTTAATTGTGCATTTAAATGTTTGATGGTGTTCCTTTGAATTACCTTGGTGACTGAAATGTGGTATATTAAAAAACTTGCCTTGCCTTAGTGAATGTCATGGCTGTCTATGCAAAATTTACTTCTACATTACTGTACATTAGTTTGGCAGCCACCTGTCCAAAGCAACTGCATGTAACCTGCACAAGAGAGCATAACAGCTAGATGTCCTCAAGTTAAGTGCATCCCTTACAAACAAACAGCACATAACTTTACAGAAAAAAAAAAAAAGAACTGTGCACTATTACATCCCTGCCTGACATTACTGTATGTTTGAAGTAGAGAATATGTTGCAGACAAAAATATACTAATTCTCACCTTTTCTCAAAGGACACAGATGCTTCCTGATAAAAATAAACCTAAGGCAAATATGGAGAATATTTAGATTTTACATTCTTGCACTGTTGTTTCACGATTTACATAAAACAGTTGGTGATTCAGTTATGTGTCATAACGCTGAATAAGACAACCAGGTGGTCTACATTGAAAACTGCTTTCAGCGTTGTTTAAATCTGTACACTTTACCAGCAAGAGGACCTTCAACAGCACTATGATAAGAAATGCAAGATTAACTGTCTATGTATGCCAGAGTAGTTTTTAGCAGAGTGCGTGAGGTGGAAACTGTTGTATGGTATTGTCTTTTCCAGCACAGTGCTGGAGCACTCTAGATAAGACAGTTTGGTTGGGGGGGAGGCTGGAGTAGAGGAGAGTGAAGACAGCTACCTATTTTTCAATGTCCGCATCGTCCCTAGGTTGGCAAGATGCATGGACTGCAGCTCTGCATTACAAATGACAGGAGAGTGGGAGCTTCCTGATAAGTACAATCTCTTCTGCTCTTCCCTCCAGCACTTCATGCAGCTCATTCCCATGGAGGGTCCTCGTAAGTATATATATATATATATATATATGGAAGAATTACACACCATAACAACTTCATTGCAAAAGCCGGAACAAATGCATAAAATATGACAGATACAGTAAGCACTGACAAAATAAATTGCTAGTATTCATATTAAACATGGACCTCAGGTAATTCTTTAAGGCAAATCATCAAAAAGAATGTAACCCTGAGAGGAAAAGAAAATGAATAGATTTCCAAGTTCTTCAGAGTGTGCTCTTGAAATCCTTTCACCACAGCAACCGCGGTCAAATGTAGCACATCGCAACCACGGCTTCTGTTTTTAGCTGCACTGCCGCTCAACTGTCAACAAAAAACCTCTGGCCTTAATTACTTTGCCACCCAAATAGAAAAGAAAGAGATGACGGATATAAAAAGAGATGTTTCTGCCAGTGTGCACGACGGTGAGCACACAGAAAGTTGGACAACACAAGGTTGTGTTTTAGGTTGCAGCGGTGTGAGTCTGTTGCCATCACAACCTCAGTACTAGTAGGGGTGAGAGAATGTATCAGGGTCGGACGTTTGCTGCCTCTCTGCTGTTCGGGCAGCCTTCAACACCACCTGCTCCCCACTGGCTGACAGAGGCAGCAGATATTTTTTACTCCTAAAGTTAAAAATGGAGCTTAAAGAATATATCTAGTATTACAGTTTGGGTTCGGGTACTTTTAGTAGTTTTGGCCCATGATAACATTGTACTCAACGAAGTCATTGCTGAGGCCTGGGAGCACAGTATATTGCCAAAACATAGTCATACAGGGCAAGAAACACACGCAGTCAAAAGATCAGACAGATTGTAAACAAGCCAACAGTTTAACCAGATTATTGGAACCATTTTATGTGTGTACAGTGAGCGCACCCAATATGTCCGTCATAATCCCTTAGTTCACAGGAAAACTGAGCGTGCAGTAGTTGAATCAGGGGAATAGTTGGCTCTTCAGCTAACAATTGCTCTGCTATGTTAACCAGCTAGTCGCAAGTCTGTTTGGTGCTGAGCAGGTAGTGGGTTTTTAGAGCTTTTACACTATAAACCAAAGAGTGAACTGAGAGTTATTTGATATATTCTTATCATACAAATGTCGATTGTAGCCACTATAAGGCCGGTCACAGCTGAGGGTGGCACAGCAAAATTCATCTGCACGTCTTCGCAAAGTAGGTGGTGCTTAGAAGCTTAGTGTTGGCTTGTTCACAACTGACTGACTTGTGTTGTGTTCCTTGCCCCATATTACTTCGCTTTACCAGTGTTACTGTTCTACCAGATCTCAGCAGCTAACTTAAATTTTATTACTGTACCAATAGGAATGACAGTCAAACCTAAAAAATATAAGATCCAAGTTGTGATAAACAAAACATAACTCTACAGACTCATATACTGCCATAATCACTGTATGTGAAAAGTACTCAACCGGTCTTGAGTTTACTTTAATTCTATAGACAAATATAACATTAATATAAAGCACTTTTCTAAAAGAACTGTCTTGACAGTTATTAAAAAATCACTACAAAAGCAAGAAAATTAAAAAAGCTATAAGATAAAGACACAATAAAGAGAAAAAAATACGTCCATAAAGGTCTTGTATTGCAACATTCACTAAACATTTACAGAAAACCAAATGTAGAAAACTGGGTTTTAAAGACAGTCTCTAATGACTGAAGCATAAGCACTTTTGCTAGTAAATGCATTAGCTTGGCATTTGTATTTTCTGTTTCCAATACCCAGAAAGACCAGAAAGAAGAATTGTGAACAGGGAGTTTCGTTAAATAGTCTTAAATAGTCTACAAGGTCTTATGCAGCTGTGAAGTACCACAGGGATTAAGCTGAGACTAACGATGACTGATCTTTGTCTCTGATTCCATTGGCGAAGAAATATGTGCATTCATTGACCCTCCTTCCATCTCTGCCTGCATTCCATTCCAGTTCCCTAAACCGACTCGCCTCTACTTATTACGATTCATCGAAACAGTAAATAAAATCTCCATCCTTGGCCACTGATGTAAATGACTGCTTAAATGTGTGCATTAGCATAATAGCGGCCATGCATCAGCTGACATGCAGTTGGTACCAGTGAATTATGAATCTGATCAGTGTCATTTCCTATTTGCATGATTTAAGCAAAATGGTTGAAACTGTCTCCCCGAATAATCCTGCAGCATTCTTAGTAACAGCTTTGGTATGGTGGAAACCAGTCATAAAACTGTTCTGCACTTCTCTGGGGACACAAAATCTGTCATCCTTTCTCCTGGATTCAGTGGTGCAAAAACAAGATTAAACATTTCAGGAGAAAAAAATGACAAAGACTTCTTACTGTGTGTGAAAACTTTAGACCCTAAGATTTCACATTGAAATCAGCTGTTTTTGTGGGTCCACAAAGACTATTCAGCCACTGTAATCAGTAGATCTCATTCCACAGCGGCACATTATGTTTCTGTGGGGCTTCCTTCTGATGATTAACAAAATGAGGACCCCTCTCTGTCCGTCGCTTTCTCCATGTCACTCTCAGTATCTCCAACAAACCTTTCTACCCTGTACTGTTCTTCCCTCTTCTCCCACATCTACAAAAACAGCAGGACTCAGAAACCCAAGCTGCAAAAGGTCTAGCAATCTGTCAAGAAAGTCCAGTGGCCACAAGGCAGCTGGAATTGAACTGGGCTGGAACAGGATAGGAGGTTGAAAATTGATAGGGAGCGGCAGTAAGTGTCTAGAGGGGGGGCATTTTTAGATTGGTTCCCCCTCTTCAGAGTGAGTGGGTGTAAGACAGGGTGGGGTTCAAAATTTTCCTGTTACTGGAGATGAAATCAATTAACGGGCCTGTTCCCACAGAATTCTCATTCAGCCAGTTTGCAGAGTGAGGACATACAGCACAGACCCCCAATATAGAGCATATGATGGCTGCTACCATACATGCTATATAATGGGTGCACATACTGTAAGCAGACTACTTAATGATGTGTACATATTGGATTATGATTAGATCATTCTTTCACATAATAACTGTGATTTACACACATTGTGTCTATATTGCTTCAGTTACTGCAACATAACATCCCATCTGATAAAATCAACACATCATGAGACGGCATACCGAGTCCAGCTACGGTGCTACATAATACATGATTCCTTCCAAACATACGTCCTCATGAAGAATATCATATTTATTGACAGGACAATGCCGTAAAGGAGTGCAGCACTAGCTAGGCTCCCACATCATTTCTGCAGCTAATATGAATTTATCTATATATAGTAAAACCTTATCTGCAGTCTGAATGCAGAGCATATTGTGCCACAGTTGTGCAAGACAAAGGAACAAACCAAATCAAGACTGCGTTCAATAAGAAAGGGAATGCAAGTGCAGTCGAGGTCAAAAATGCGAGTAGCAAGTGCTTTCATGACGAGAGGGAACAGCCCACATCCTCTTATTTGTTTTGGACTTGGCAACAGCCGTGGCCCTGCTTGAACAATTGCATTCAAACAGATTCTCTCTAAAACCCATTCAGAGATGCCACACTGGGCCGAAAGCTTAACCCTTCACAGCACTCCTTTGTATATACTTAAAATAAAAGAAAGTTTGAGTTTAGAACGCTCAGGCTAATGTGACTAAGATTTTTCAGCCGATCGTTTTAACCATTCTTCTATAACCAAATAATGCAAATAAAGGCAAAAACAGACAATGACAAAGCAAGTGCGTCCTTAAAGTGGTGAGATAAAATTATTTAATTGACATACTTTGTAATTATAAAACCTGCACGGTTCATTATAACTGTTACAGATAACAATTTTTAATAACTGATAAATAATTTGAATTGAATTTATCTGTAAAGGATATTATCTATAACAGGTGTCAAGCCAGAGTCCTCAGGTTCAGTCGGTAGTTTGATTCTCTACAGTCTTTGTGACAGATCAAAGATCAAAGAGCAACCGAGCCTATATAAAAAAAGAAGCTTTCAGGCTAATGCATGTCCTATGACATGGTTCCATTTCCCTGTAATGATTCTATCCCAGTAAGCACAAACATTTCATGGATTTATCCATAATCTACAGTGTCAGAAAAGTGACAGAGAGATATTGAAAATTCTACACACTCAGTGGTGTTGTGCATGCCTTTATAGAAATACGGTATATATATATGTATATATATGTATATATACATATATATATATATAGATAAGGACCAAAATACTGTATAGAATACGTTGATAAGGACCAAAATACTTTATAGAATACATTTAAAGATGGTCAGCATAAATAGATACACATGAACTGTAGATAAGGAACTAAAAGATGGCAACACACCGATACGGTCCCTTTTTAAATTGGTTTGCGATAGGATGCCTGTGAATTGAGGTAATATAATATTATTCTAGTGTTAAACACAGAGAGGGGGTGATCATCACGGGTACAAATGAGGTGTTAAAAATGTGCCAGAAGGGCAACAAGGGTGAAATGCGTCACTTTCACCTACAGGTCCTCGTGAAAGTGAAAGCACATGCGCACACTTTCACAAAAGACCCTGCAAATGTCATCCATGGCAGGCTGCAAAAACATATTTCATAGAGCCTTTCATCTCAAATGAGACGCTGGAGTCATTAATAAAAGTCAGAGTGTGTGTCTGTCACTTTGTCTCGTGCACACACACACACACACACACACACACACACACACACATCTTTATGGACCATTGAAAGCAAATTCATCAGTGGCTCATGACGGTAGTAATGCCTAAGCTCTGACTGATGAAGGCAGCCTGCAGTGTCTTCTCTGTCTGGGAGTGCTTTGCTCTGGATTAGCTAGTCAGTTCTCATGAGCAGAACAATCTCCCTGTGCCGCCTGAGGAGATGACAGGGTCACGCCTGATGAAAGCAGAAAAAAAGGAAAAGAAACGCACCTTGCCTTGGGGCACTCCATCATAGATATCAGACTCTAATACTCTCTATTAACGGAGATGATGAAGAGAGATTGGTATTCGGGATAACACATATGGGAATGGGTTGCTATTTATTGATGAGCCCACCCGTGTGAAGGCAGGCCTCAAGTCCCCATGGTCTTTAGCCTCATATAAACTCATGATTGCTCTGAAGTTGGAGGACTAAAAAAAGGAGACTATGAAGATGTCACTTAGGCTTATAGCATGGTAGCGAATGTATGGGATCATTTAGCCTGTAACATGTCAGAAAATAATCCTAATAACTTCCACGACCAAAAGATGGTGTCTTCAAGTTGTTTGTTTTGCCTGACATGGAGTCCAAAATATTCAATTAAGGATCATACAAAAGAAACAACAGAAAAGCAGCAAATCCTGTCAAAGATTTTTTTCTTGTTAAATGAGTATCAACTAATCAACTAATATTTTCAACCCTGATAACGTCTCACCTCGCATGACGTGAGGCTGTCACTGTTAATTCGCATCAAAGGCATTTAGATGGCGATGTCACTCACTGCGTGACTCCCTACCTTCTAGTCAGCCAGCGTCGATCAAGTAGTCTGTGCTTTAACATCACAGAATCTGACATCCACATGCTGGCAAGCCTATTTCATGCTTCAGGTCCTTGGAGTAATGGGGGGCTGAACTTGTGCGAGAGTGGTGTTAGAACTCAGCAAAAAACTGATCAGAGAGAAAGATAGGCAGTAATCTCAGCTGCATTCCACCACGGTCTGCGTCCGTTGACTTTAAACTCTAGCGTGTCTGTGGATAGCATCAGTCACTCTCGCCACAACGTAAAATTGCTGTTTTCAGAAAGACGTAACATGCAAACTGAGCTCACTTATTTATATAATGTACTATACAGCGATCAGCCATAACTTTGTGACCACTGACAGGTGAAGTGAAGAACATTGATTATCTCGTTACCATGGCACCTGTCAGTGGGGGGGATATATGAGGCAGCAAGTGAACATTTTGTCCTCTAAGTTGATGTGTTGAAGCAGGAAAAATGGGCAGGAGTAAGGATGTGAGCGATTCTGACAAGGGCCAAACTGTGATGGCTAGATGGGTCAGAGCATCTCCAACGCTGCAGCTTTTGCGGGGTGTTCCCGGTCTGCAGTGGTCAGTACCTACCAAAAGTGGTCCAAGGAAGAAAAACCATGAACAAGGCTCATTGATGGGCGTGTGGACTGGAGGATGGGCCGTGTGGTCAGATCCAACAGAGGAGCTACGGTAATTCAAACTGCAAATGAAAAAGTTAATGCTCCTTCTCATAGAAAGGTGTCAGAACACACGGAGCATCGCAGTTTGTTGCATATGGGGCTGCGTAGCTGCAGACCGGTCAAGGTGCCCATGCTGTCATAATGTAATGGCTGATATACTAACTGCAATAGTAACTGTAGCTATAAAAAGAAAAAAAACAATCTACACAGATTTGCATTTTTTACTTCAAACAGTCTCATTTTCCTTTGGTGGATTAAGCACGAGAGACTTATAACCATCTTCATTTTTGGTGTCCTTTTTACAGAGTTACATAAGCAGCCCTCGCTCTCATTTTCACAGTCTGTACTTGAATTGATGGAAATCTGTCAAAACAATGTGTTTGTTTTAAAGTCTGTCTCCCATCTATGACATAAAAACCTTAAACTGTGAGATTACAGCCGTTTTTAGACTGCAGATGGAAAGATATACTGGACAGTTTTTCAAACTTCTTCGTCATGGAGATTAGCAGGAGAGTTTCTGTGAAACTGGAAGAGTTGATGTTCAGGCCAGGAGGGATTAAGGGTCGGATGGAAGATAAGATAGCTGGTAGATACAAGGATGGATGGATCCAGCCATTAAAAAATAACTGGGGGAGTCAGAGATAAGCCAAATAAGCCAAAATGGCAACCCTTTCACGGAAGCAATAACAAAGGTGCAGACTGGGAACTATCCTCCTTCATGATCTTCTTATTAGCTGCATGCTATTTATCATCTTCCAGTGTTTTGTATTAGTAGGCATTCAGGTGGCAAATAATGCTGCGTGAGTACACACAGAGCCAATTCTAGGAAATTGTAATTGCAGAAATATGCACTATTTGCTTATTTTGGGGGATAAGTACTTACGTGTACACTTACGGCTGTCTGAGTTGGTGTGCTAATGAATTGGTGCTTTGCTAAGGTGCTTCCTCCAGACAGAAGATACTGTTTGTGGGTTTTATTCTGGACAGCTTATACCAAACATGATGAGAATGCTAATTGGTTGCAGCAGGCCAGGCAATAATTGCTGCCAGGGTTGAGCTTGATGAGCTGTGCTGGTATTATTATGTGAATAAGAACATATCATTCATTCACATGATGTGAAATAGCATCTATGTGAATACACAAGCTATTAACATTTATCTTGTCTTGTTTTTGTAATCTAGTTTTTTACATGCCTTTCCTTATTGTTCCATTTTATTACTACATGCGGTTAACATTGTGCTATTATGTACCTCCTTTTCTCCAGGTGTTGCTGTTAAGCATATTGCAAACAAACAAATGAACTGTTATTTTCAGAGAATGGTCTTGTTGTGCATGAGTGGGAGTCCAGTAGATAACAACCATTTCTGATGCCATGGGAACAATGAAACAAGTTCTGTTTTGGAGGGAGATTTCTGTGAAAATGTTTTCAAGTTGAATTGATTCATCATATTAGGTGGATAAGCAGATTAGCTAAGGGGTGTTTGAATGTGTGTCCATGCTTGTGTGACAGGGCAGGTGTGTATGCATGTGTGTCCATGTGATTGTGTGCATAAAGTTAAGAAATTACCTTTGGTGCCGAAGGCTAACAGTGCTGTTATTTATAGTCTGGGTCAAATAGGAGGGCAGACATTGTGTCACCATGGATATTTCATCAAACTCTGGATGAGTCCACACACACACACACACACACACACACACACAGAGTCAGTGTATGAGGTGGCTCCTACCACTGACGAAACCCTGCACCAAATTCCCCAAATTCACACATCAACAAACATACTTTGTTGCCAAAAGTAAATACTGCCACCTAGAAAAGTCAAGCCAAGATGACAATGATGCTTTGGCAGACAAATTAGAGTATGGAGGTGCCAAAACAATCCTGGTTGCCTCTTGAGGTTCTCAATAAGATTCTTGGGCTGAAATATGTTCCCAGTTTTCCAAATGAGGCGTCTGCTGACAGCGTCAGCAAATAAAGCGGCAAGACTGCAAAGCCTGTCACAGCAAATGTGAGATACCTTTTCAACGACTTACAGAAGGCAAGTTCTGTCGTCCATCCATGCAAATTTGATGAGCATGGGAGGGATGGACAGTGTCTAAAGGCAGCAGCCAACACTGGGGTGAATTTGATTTGTGAAAGTAAGCAGCCAAATTAGTCTGAGATTTTTTTTTAGAGTAAATGTGATTAGGCACTGAGGTGTTCAGACATAGAGATATAGATAGATGGAACATAATAAAGGGCTCCAATCAGGCCACCCTCATTGAAATACCAAATGACTCCATGCTCTCAGAAAGTAGTGGCAAATCTGACTTTGCTTGGCTCGTGATTAAAGTTGCTTTACCATTATCCCTGACTTGATACTTGATTCAGACCGGCAGCTGATTATCTTTAACCCATTCCAAATTGTCGTCTGTGTCTGCCACAACAGGAAGAAACTAGCTAGCACCCGAGGGAGCCGCTTGCTGCATTCACCTGCAGAATAGTCAGTGAAAAAAGGCAATTACACAGCCAGGGCCAAACTCAGCTGCTCTCGCAATTTCACTGTCAAACTTGCCTGCTGGAAACACACACATGCAGCTATGCAGTAGTTGACAAAATGAACGGATGGACATACTGTATGCATGCATTTTGGATGCCTATAAAGTAGCAGATCCTGATCTGATCCTGAGTGAGTGCCAGGTCAGTCAGACTGCAACAGGCTGTCCGGTGGAAACCAACAACAGCTTTTGTTTTACGGCCTGGTTCACAGAAGGTGTTAATCCACAGGGTTAAGCCTTCTCTGACATCCTGTCACTCATCTGAAAAAACTGCTTTGTCTCTGAGCGACAGCCGTAAGACATAAAGGAGCAATGTATTCTGAAATGATTTGGGGTGTCGTTGCTTGACTGGCAGAGCTGAGGTACCGGGGTTTGATGTCAATTCAGCACAGAGAAGATCAAAACCAGAACATTCCAGGTCATCCTGCTCAGTAGCCATCTACAGCAGGTTTGCAAATACATAATCTGCTGCTATGGTTACAAGCAATAACGGCTGCATGACCACTGCTGTCCAATTTCAGTTTGCAAAGAGAGACCACAAATTACCCGAGCGGTAATCACAGAGGCAGTCACAGAAATGTGAGACGGAAATGTGAGTAACTGAGCACAACTGCAAATACATAACCACACCCGGCACAGTAAGAGTTAGGCAAAGACAGCCATCCATAGCCTCCAGGTGTTTGGTTTGCTTTGTTAGCACTAATTGCTTGAAGGACTTATAAGGACGTGCTTGAAAAACATGCAACTCAGTTTGACCAGTTTTACGTCACATGTCTGTGTTGCTAGCACATGGAATCTCGACAAGAGGTAACGGACAGAAAACACAGGGGTCATTCGTCTTGTTATGTGAATGTTTACCTCCATGTTTGGGCTATTTTCAGTCTAAAGTTGAAGGGCAGGTGAACTACCAGCATACAGATAGAATGCAGGTATTTGGTGGGAAAACAGCAGAGATGAATACCTATAGTAGTTCTCACAATCACAACATTTCTCAGCTGTTGTAATTTAATGCTTTTCAGCTAAAATGGCCTGAAACCAGCCTGGCTGACTCAGCAGAAATTCCTGTGTGACTGTAAAACATTCATTCAGGCTAAAAGACTGCAGCCAACAACCCCAGACCAGAGTGTTTACAATAGAAACAGAACACAATGCCTTCTGTACATGACCATAAAAACACTGTTGGTTGGAGACAAACTTCACTGTACCGTCATGTCACGGGTAGGAAACCTCACGACCTATTCAGAACGAATGCTAGACTGCACTGTGACGTCTCTGCCCTGAAACAGTAAAGTGTGAATCACGGCCGTATTTTTTCAATCTTTTGATTTTTGGTCAGAGGTTGGATCCCCACATTAACGACCATATATATGTCTGCAGATGCAAGAAAACACAGATCTCTACCAGCACATTCTTAGCAAGAGCCTCAGCTCAAACTAACATTAAAGACAACTGACTGTAGAAGAATCAATTAATGGTGGAGTGTCTGTCCCCATGTTCAGACAATAACAATTACTCTGAGGTCAGTGCAGGTTAAAGTCTCCCAACGGCTCAGCACCAAAACAGGTGACTCACTATCAGACATGACACCTGCCAACATGTCACTTTTCAAAAAGCAGATGTATCTCCCCTCCTGGGATCTTTGGTCCAGAAAGACACTGAACAAGCCACCTTCGCTTTTTCACTGTAAAACCTTTGAAAGTGGAGAACTGAAACTCAAATCATAAGCTTCCACTCACTCACCAGACTTTCCCTGCTCCCCGTCGGACTTCATCCCCTCCTCCGAGGGGAGTTCTCCAGAGGATTCCAGGATCTGTCAGGTGTGTGCTGGAGACTTTCAGGACAGGCACAAAGACAAAATCCTCCTTTCTCAAGCGCTCCTCACTAAAACTACGAACATTTTTATTTTCTTTCCAACTAAAATCAGGCTCAGTTGACACCAGGAAATACATCCAGGAGCTGCTGCCGTGTCTTTCCCTCTCCGAGTGTACCTGTTCAAAGCGACTCCCACGGGCTCAGTGATACAGTACATTCGGCCCCTCCTCCTCAACTCAAATGGTTTACTAGGTAAGGAGGGGGGAGGAGCTCAGCGGGGCTGCCACTAGAATTTTCCCACATTACTCAAACATACACACAGGCATGCCCACCCACACATACACATGCAATGATGAGGGGAGGAGCCTAGCCAAGGTGTGGGCTTACAGGCAGGTGAGCGTGGATGTGTGTGTAGTCTAACACCAGCAGACAGCACAGCAACAGGTCTCCCAGCTGTTGACTTGCCTGAGGGTCTCGGTAACCTAATACCTTTAAAATAACACCTATGATATCATGAAAACACTCAACGCATTAGCATGACCACTTAAGTTGGAAACACTTGCCAAAGAAAAACAGTGCAATGTTTGTCTGCATTTATAATCAGTCTGTAGTAAAAAAACTTTGAGATTGATGGGTTTCTTTTGTTTTCTTTCAAAGCCATCAGTCCCCATTTTTGAGTGACTTGAACAAACAATGCTAGCCATATAGAGTTAAGTAAGCCAAAGCGTCACAATAATGGGTGGATTTAGAACTCTAACCACAGGATGCTGTCGTCATTTTGTGGATTAAAATGCATATCGCTTTCAAATTGTAATAACCTGGATATGTTTGCATTTAATCGCAAAAGGTTTCTTTTAAAGCCCTCAACCTATTAGTTTAATTGTGTCTTTTGAATTTCTCTGGTTGGCATGTAAAGTAAAGCAAACAGGCAATCACTATTAGTGCAGGCAGAGGTGCTCTGTATGCTTCTATTCAACAGCCCTTACAGTGATATGTAGACCGAGGCAGACAGGTGAATGAAGGAGTGATGATGTGCAAGCAGTTCAACAAACGAAGCCCTGAGTTTAAACAAAGGTGATAAATCAATATCCATTAAATCAAGCTTTATTCATCTGCCTGCAAGAACAAAGAAAACCTCAAAAAAATAAGCAGAATGATGAGTCACACTGTTAATGTAATCCCAATAATTTCAGTGTAGATACAGTGTTAGTCATAAAAACTTCAAAACAGCTGTATAAAAGACTCACCAAAGGATGACAGAATTGTATATTGAAGTTATTTCCTTGTAGTAATTAAGAATAAAGCAGTCTTCTCTGCAGGGCCTTTGTGTGTCAACCTGAATATTATCAGTGAGTATATATATATACTATATTATATAATTAATATTTTATTAGGTGATTAAGTGACATTCAAATGATTAATTCCCCATCTGGTGGTTCCTATCTTTAAAAAGGGGGACCGGAGGGTGTGCTCCAACTATCGGGGGATCACTCTACTCAGCCTCCCCAGGAAAGCTTACGCCAGGGAGACTCCGACCGATTGTCGAACCTTGAATCCAGGAGGAGCAAAATATAAATATATATATATATATATATATATCTCAACTTGGGATCCCCAAGGAGGAGCTGGAAAGTGTTGCTGGGGAGATGGACGTCTGGATAACCCTGCTTAGCCTGTTGCCACCGCAACCCGGCCTTGGATAAGCAGAGGAAAATGGATGGATGGAATTCCCCATCTCACACTTCTATATGTGAATTCTTCTATATTTGCATTCAGTATGTGGGCCACACAGCTGGGGTGCTGCTGCAAAAATAAAATAAGTCCACCCACACTTTACTGTAGTAACAGCAGCCTTCACTGGCCTCCTAGTGGCCTGTTCTGCCTCCAAGTTCAAGCTCCATTAATCAACAAGGCCACTCAGACTCAACCTAATACAAATATTTTTTTAGAACCTGCTACTATAATGGTATGGCAAAACTATGCAGGTTGTGAAATGTTCATTTAATTAAACTTTAAAATGAGTTTGAATGTATCTATTAATTAATCAACAATAATTAACCATTAAACTATGTTTAATTACACGGCTCATTGGAGCTGACCAGAAAAGCACGTTCAAGGCTCAACAATGGCAAATCACAAAACTGTGGAATTGTTGTTGTTTTATATCTAGCTGATGTTGGTATCACAAGGCCATGTGTGCATTTCAGCACAATGAATCAATATCACAAAAGTGTCTGTGATGTCTAACCCCATTTTTCCACAGTCAATCAACAGCTATGCCAGAATCCTTGCTTGGGTTCCCTGCAGAGTGTGACATTTGATAATCATTCAACGTTCCATCCTTCTCTCTGAGGCAATAAAGCAGCTAAAGAAAGTAATCCCTTGTTGTGTATTGTGTCCATGCATAACGGACAAAGTGAGGAAATTGAACACTGCCTACTCAAAGGGGTGTTTGTGGCCCATGCAGGTTTGCAGCTCAGCTGCCTCCTCTATGCTCCACTTTTACGCAGCAGATTAAAAGATGCAAGTACAGGGTCAACATACAACTAACTACATGTCTGTGAAGCCAAGTGACAGTGTGAGGCGTTGTGTCGTGAACATGTGTGTGCATGTGAGTACGTGATGATTTCACTTCATGATAACCCCCCCCAAAAAGATGCTCAGTAGACAGCAGGGAGAGAGCTGCTGAGATATTTTTTATTACACAATTGGAATCCAATCATTGATTTTTGTTGGACCTTATTTTCCTCTTTAAGTCACAAGGCCATTTCATGAAATGGTAACAAACACTATTTAATGCCAGTGAAGAGGAAGGCTGCAGTAGTTAAATTGGCTATAAAGAACATCATGTGCCTCTGCCCAGTACCCACTGGCTTAAGATTACAAAGGATGAGAGATGACTCAGCAATGTCCCCATTCTGGAGAAAGAGAAAGATTCTCAGAAATACAATATGAGAAAAAATATAAACGTGCCATTTATCATGTGAAGCTGTGGGTTGTAAAAAATATTTAAAGAAACATGCCGATAAAATTGTCTGCTGGAGTGCATGAGAAATGATTGCAGAGCAGTTCCCTAAACGCTGGAAGACCTGGAATAAGGTGATTTTGAGAAGGTGAGAACGAAGTCTTACCATCTGAAACTATACAATTATTATCAATCTGGGCGATCAAGCTTCCAACTGTGCAAACGTGAAAAGGCTAACAATTAACACATTAACAAAACCATGCTTGCTTGCTCAGTAGATGGCAGATTACAACATATTATTTACAGTATTCTTTCTCCGGACCTGTTGAGACATGCTAGCTAGAGTATAAGGTAACAAGAAAGTGATCCAGCTGCTGCTAAGACCCAGATACTGTGAAGATGAAGATAAAGCACTAATCAGCAGGCATGTTGGGTTTCCTAATTAAAAGAATGTACTTGGCACATGCTGGCTATTTACACTACATTAAGACAGCATCAAATCCCACTACAGGGACCAGGGAACCACAGGAAATTAGCTTTCTGTGACATACATGGCTTGGAATGCATGAGGATATTTCAAATAAAAAGATTTGCGTGTAAAAAGCAGTTTAGGTGAAATTGCTGATGCTCACCCTGTATGATGCAGCATCACACACAAGCACACGCACATGTTTCTGTCTGGAGGTGATGAGCTGAGAGTACTATCCCTTAAATGAAAATCAATGGAAGCAGCCAATCTCTATCCCCCTGTAGTCAGTGTACACAACACCTCAAAAGGACAGTCGCACAACTGCATGGTGCCAAGACGTCAACCTGTCATTGTTCATGTGAGAAAGAGATGAGTAAAACAGAGACTATGAGAGAAAGATTCGAAATTAATTCAACTTCAACTTGTGTGTGTGCGCGTGTGGATGCAGACCTATTATCACTGCAGCTCTGTGGCTTGTGAACAAGGTGATGTCCATCTTTTTAATGCCTGTCTTCAGCATCGCCTTTGTTACAACACAATGCAAGTGTTAATGTTAATGGACACCCTTACCCTCATAAATTTCCACTTCCCCGTTTTATTTTCCTGTTCCCGTGTTTCCTGTTTGCAGGTCGCACTGCAAAAACCTTGAAACAACACTGTAAGAAAGATCAAAGTGTGAACTAGTAGAGAAAAAACAGCCAGTGAACTGTGAAGATGACAGAGTAGAAAGAAAGAACAGTCCAAACAAGAATTTATTATTACCTACACCACAAATAATAATAAAGGAAAATGTCTCGGCAAATCAATGGTAATAGCAGTCGGCATCATTGTAAAAAACTGTGAAGGGTAAATTGTCTCTGGGTCACGCACAGCAGAAAACTACTGTAATGTTCTTTGTTGCATGACCTTTAAAGCACGTTTCCACTTCTAGCCACGAGCTAACCAGTGAAATCGAAGCAGGTGTTTTGCTTTAGCTTTGAAAGTTGAAAAAAGCAACGGTGTTGCATTGGTGCGAGTGTGTTGCTATTGGTACCAGTGAGAAGATCAGTGGCGGAAAGTAACTAAGTGCATATACTCAAGTACAGAGTTCAGGTACATGTAGGTCACTTCATTACTTCCACTGCATGCTACTTTATACTTCTACTCCACTACATTTCAGAGGGAGAAGTTATTTTTTAACTGATGTTAGTTACATGTTACTTTGCAGTTCAATATTTGACAGAAGTTATATGCATACAGTATGATCAATGTATAAAATAGATTGTAATATATAATCCGGGAATGTGACAGATTCTTATAGATGTATCATTTAACATACCAACAGTATATAAAACAGAGGTCCAACAAATGGTGCTCACATCAGTATTAATTAAAGAACCAATCTATATAGCGAATACTTTTACTTTTTATACTTAAAAAGCATGAAGCTGATAACACCTCTGTGCTCTGCACTTACTGAAGTAAGATTCTAAATGCAGAACTTTCATTTGTAATGGAGTTTTTTACAGCATTGCTACTTTCACTTAAGTAAAAGATCTGAGCACTTCTTCCACCTCTGCAGAAGACATACTACATATGAGGAAGTCTAGTTTTGGTAACACATCCGTGAGTTTGTGGACTCATCAGGTGTCAGGTTACACTCTGGAAAGTAGTTAGACCAGAAATATTTTCATCTTCCCTCTGCAGTTGTGAGGTAAAGGCTGCAATTTTGCTATTCATGTTTCAAGGCATTCAACCTGGAATGTGCACTTGCACAAATGTGATTGGCCAATGCAGTCTGTTGCCAAATGAGGTTGCATTAGGGTGCTTGGAAAGTAGGCCCACTTTTTCTGTTGGACAATCCTATGTTTTTCTTTGCCAGAGCCCTCTGTGCCAAGCAGTGGTCTGACTGAAATAACTGAGGAGTGCTGTTCTGTAGAACATGGCAGAACAAAACTACAGCCTTTTCTGACTATTGTTATTGCATTTTTTTATGTTATGACATGTCATATGTTACATAGGTGGAGGGATTTGACAAGGAATGTTGAGACCCCAGATATGTTGTGACCTTGAAGATCTTATTTCCTCTCCCATAACCTTCTTCACACGCCCAACCTTTTACCTCTTTTACCTCAGGCAAAGCACATACATATGGAGGGTGGGTCAGTGTTAAAATGTCAACTTGAAGTCTCTTGTTTCAAATAAGACCTAAGGGTGTGCAACCATAAAGTGGTAATCTACTGTGAATCTAAAAAGTAACTGCCTTGGGTTGCTTGCTTTCTCCTCTGGATTTCTCGGTCTACTCGTCACTTCAACTGTCCATCCTATATTTATAGCTTTTCATCTACTCAACCAGTCCTGCTTTTTCAATCTTTGCCTCTATCAGCTATGTTGTTTGCCTCACTATTCTCCCACCTTCCAACCTTCATGTTCAATAATCAGTGAAAAGGAACCATCACTCACCAGGTGCCACTCAGCTCTCTTCCAGATCTGCCAGCTCCCGACAGCTACCGTCCCTCTCCGCTATCGCCTCTGCTGCCAAGTCACTACTGTCAGACGCCAGCTCAGATTAGCTGCCCGTGGGCCTTTTTAACAGCCATTTGAAGGGCAGGGAGAAGGTATTACAACCAGTGACCGGTTGTACAAGTTGGCTGTGCGCCTCATGTCAAAACTCCAAAGTGGAATTCAGAAATAGAAAATACACCTCTAGTAGCCCCTTGGCGCAGTGCTGCTCCTGGGTGTAAATCCAAAGCCTAATGAGGTGTAGGTATTAAGTGAACATTTTGGAATGGTTCCTTAGACTGCAAAAAAACAAACATGTGCAAGGCTCTCAGACGGAGCCAAACACAATATATAAATTGACATTGAGATCAACTTTAGGCTCAGCTTCCTCGTCACTGTAGCTCCCCAACACAGTGACCACATCACTGCCTCAGCTGTAAGCATCTGCTTGTTGATCTCATGCTCCATCTTTGCACCATAGCCTTAGATTTACAAGTGCTGATTCCAAAACACGCCGCTTCACATTCAGCTGCAAAGGACCCACCGCTTACCGAAGGTCACGGCCCAGTGAAGCCAACAGGACTATTTCACTGGCAATAAGCAGAAATGTAAACCTTGGCAGAGCCCAACGCCCACGGACAAAGCTCTCACTCCTGGTATACAAGGACAGGATTTGTCATATTAATGGTCCGAGTACACCCACAAAATGGCCAATGCTACATACTTAAAATGGAACCACACCCTCAAATTCTTCTAGAAACCTTGAAGATCCCCCTACTTTGTAACAGCTTCCTGGTGTCCGCCAGTAAGTTCTTGGGGTTAGGGTGGGTTATGCAGATCAGTAAGAGCAAGTAAACATTTCTGGTTTTGATGGGAAATGTTTAAATATATACACTGCTTGAGGTTTCTGCCTGTTAAAAGGCAGTTGTTCCTTGCCACTGTCGCCTAGCGCTGCTCATGGTGGAAATGTTGCACACAACAAGTGTTGCACACACACACACACACTCTCACACGATTTTGGGGAACAAATAATGTTTCCTTTGATGACTGCTCAAATGAAGTGTTCCTAATCTAGATCTCTTAAACTTTTACATTATGACCTTTGAGTTCCACTTGTTAGCAGCCCTATTTAATGAAGCAGTTCTATACAGACAAAGACTGCAGAGTGCTGCTCTGCTCCCTTGCCTGTCCGTTTCAGCCTCTCAGTAACCTTTAATGGAAGGGCCAGAGGACAGAGGGACATGTGCACACAGAAATGTCCTTTGCAGGGTTCGTACAGCTTTTTACGAGTAAAGTTCAAGTACTTTCAAGGTACCTAAAACAAATATCTTGAAGCCTTTATCATCACATCAGAATTGTTACTATAAATTGCAGGAGACAATAAACAAATATGACGACAGGATCGTGTCATTTGAAAGATGAAAAGAGTTTTGGTTTACATTAGTGATTGTGTCAATGTAGCACCAGACTATGTCGAAAATCAAGCATTTTTCAAGGAGTACATAATCAAATTCAAGTATTTTCCTAACTTTGAAATCATAACCATTCAAATTAAGCATTTTCCAAACTTTCAAGACTTTGTACAAACCTTGCCTTCAAAGGACATTGCAGTTCCTCATTTCATGAGGTCACATGTCTGTGGAGCCACAGAGTAAAACTCCCATTACATGTCTACGATCATTATGTCCACTGCCATCTCAAGTCAGTATTACTTTTTCTCTTCCTCTACAATTTTTTGATCATTTGAGCAGTCTGGCAAAATTATGTCAACACAGGATTTTGATCACAAAGTGAGCATGACCACTTCCAATTCTGACATTGAACATGACAATACAAACAATATCCAGTTGTTGCATTCCAGCATGATTAAATTATTTGAGTCACATTTACAAAAACCCAAGTCTAGCTACAGCCGTTGTGTCTGTGCATTTCTGAGTGGCTATTTCTGATGTGTGTAAATTACAGTGGAGAGGCCTGGATATTGTTGCTGGAGGCAATTTAAGTGCCACTCTCCCAATGGCTGCAAGAGGGCTTCGGTGGGGGCAGGTGTTTTGGAAAGTGTCAGCGCATGAGAAAAATGGATGTGCTCAGCAGAGACCACTCCACACATGCACCCACACATAACACCTTCACATTCTCCCTTTCTTTAATGCGCTTTGTTCATTTTTGTCTCTCTCTGCTCCCCCCCATTGCGATTTTCTCTCATTAATCAGAATATATACGCAGCACTGTGTCCTAATGCCGTCTTTCACCTTGTCCTCCCCCTCCTCCTGACTTTGCTCCTCTCCTTCTCTGTCTCTCCTTCCCTCCTAAGCCTATTTTTTTCTGGATACCCTGTGTTACCTCTTTGCACTGACCTTCCTATTTAAACCAGCCCACATGCCAAGCTTCACCCAGCTAGTGACATCATCGCCAGTTTACGTGCAGAAGCAGCACCTGTCTCAATAATGATACAGTGCTCACTGCTTACGTCTGTTTCCCCTCTCCTTCCCTGTCTCTGGTCTCTCTCTTACTGCAGACCTGAGATGAATTTGCTGATAACACAGCCCCTCAGTTCCCTGCTCTCATTCTGATGAAACATGCGGTGATATACAGTACATGGCCTTGGCCACTGCAGGGGTTGTTGGTTTGTGCGTATGTGTTTTTTTCCTGAGTCTGCACATTTACAGCACCCAGGAAACGACCACAGACCTAATGCACCAGCTGATTCGTGCTGAAGGAGAGGGCATACGTGTATACAAACTTGTTAATTTTAAAATGTGCATGAATCTATCCATATAATGAACTTCATCAAGTACAGTGTCTGCTCTCTTAACTTCCAAAGCTGACTCCCAAAAAGAAACAAAATGTGTTACACAAAAAGTGTAATTTACTCTTTCAGCGTGTTCTGTAATTTGATCACTTGGATACAGACACATGCATTCAAAATCTTACTTAAGTAAAAGTACACAAGTATTTTCAGCAAAGTGTCCTTAAAATATCAAAAGATCCCATTCAGAGTTTTATATTTATCATATACAGTCTCTATAATTGGAATAGAAAAAAATATAAATCTATAAACTGATTATATGTTTGACATATAAAATCTTAAACTGAAAAGTAACCAGTGACTATAGCTGACAGATAAATGTAGTGTATAAATCATCATAAAATGGAAAAGCTGGAAACAAGTGAAGAAAAAGCACCTCAACATTGTACTTGAGTAAATGTTCTCAGCTACAATTCATCATTGCAGATCAGTGCCACGTATGGTAACAGGTTTGCCAGCAACACTGTTCCCTTTTTTTCAAACAATGACTGCACTCTCAGTATCATCGACAGACGTTAATAGGAGAGAAGCAAGAACTGGCAGCCAAATAGACCCCTAAGCAGACACTCTAATGAGCAAAGGGCCCCTGGGCGCTCCCTGTGTGACACTAGAGATCCATACTGGAGCTGGCAGTGTTACAGGATTCACAATCCAAAAGATGCGCTTGAACTGGTGCCATCATTAACTACTTTGATCCTCTCAACAAGATTCCAACTCCTTGAAAGACACTTTTGTCACGAAAGAGCTGGAACATGGAAACAGACTACAGAAAAACTACTGTAACTGTGTTTGTCTGGAGAGCTTATGACGCTAATGTGAGACCCATCCGACCACCCACTTAGATAAGAGTCTGGGAATAAATAAAAACTTTACAGTTTATAGGCTGCTTTATGGGATGGGTCATGGTGACGCAATTGACTGAACACTAACAGTAGAATTGTAAACACAGATGATTATGGAGCAAGGTAGTATTCACTGTTGACTGAGCCATATTGAAGCATAATTTTACAGGAGGACTGGAAGGTATGAATGCATTAAATGTAAAACCAATAACATTTCAGATTGTCCTCACACGAACCATAAGAATATCTCCACTAGCTGCAAGCCACGAAACACGTACAGAGGCATTCAGCTCACTGAATCAAAAAATGTTTCTGGTGAATTTGCGTCATTTTGTAATTCACACACATTGCAAACAGCTGGTGCAACAGGCTTAAAGGTAAGATTATAATGTGGTTATAGTAGAGTCAGCCAAAATACATGATAAAAAGGTAGGTGTAAAGTCAACATTCAAACAAATCTAAGAGATAAGAAAGATACAGCATGAACTTTAAATTACGCCTATGTTTAATGGTATTGTAATGTATTTTTAACTGTTAAATAAATGGCAATTCAGTAAACATGGGATAATGTTGTAGCTTCCTAAATGTCTATAAATAACTCTAAATTAGTTAAGAATGGGATAAAATATAAATAGATTTTAATGCAATCACAATATTGTATTTACACTTACACCATATTGATTTGTTACATTCTTCTTACAAATACAATGTATGTATGTATACATTGTATTTGTAAATGTATACTTGGAACACTTTCAGCCAGGACCCTTATATGCTCACTGTATTACTACTGTCCATACTGCAGTAAAAGTTTCCTTTTCTGCCCTGATAGTCGACCCAATCACGCGACAAAAAAGCCAAAATGCAAGAATACAAACTGCACACGAACAAAAACAAGCAGCAGTCAATTATTGTTGTGTTCCTGGTTCAATACCAACATGATCACAGACTAAATTAAGAAGCAGACTTTGTTTAGATGAAAAGCTGTTTGTGATGTTTGTCAAGCACAGGGCTCGCTGGGTTTATTAGCAGCCGTTAGCTAGAATAATGTGTAACGGATGCCCATTGCTCCAAGGACAGGTGTAAGCAGGAAATGCTAAGAAAAGAGATGAATTACTGCAGAGGCGCTACTAGCTACTCTTGCTCCCTCCCTATTATGAAATCCTGGTTTACCTTTAGTAATGGCACTTTGTCTCAAAGTCAAGGTCTTGTGGATTTACTCAGGGCAAAACGTATTTGCAGGAGCAAATGTGTGTGTATATACACTGTATATTTGCATGTGCATTCATGGATGCATATGTAGGCCAGTGTCTTGCCACAACATTCTCCCATCGTGGCACTGCAGGAAAATACCTACTTTCGGTTCTTCAGAACTGATCCAAATCTTACCTTTGTCCAGGGAAGCGTCCGGAGAGTTGAAGTCCATTAGACTGCTGATTTCAGTCTTGTAGCAGAGGTCAGTGGCCGGTGGCTTCTGCCTCGGCTGGCAAGAGAGATCTGGGAGAAAAAACAAATGACAAGCAAATTTAACTTAACAGGCAGCATATGAAGGGATTTAGAAAGATAACAAATATAGACATTTAGTGGATTTCCTCTGTGTTTTCTTGGAAACGAGATTTGAGCTCAAGCATATGCAGAAAGACTGTGTGAAAATACAAATAAATACAAAGAGAAAGGAATTGGTCTCCAACATTTTTAAATACATTTCTTACTGATTCTTATGGCTTATCTTGTGCTTCTGTGAGTGGATTGTGTTCGTTGAAGCATGTAGGAAATACTTAGCTATAAAATGTAATGATCGTTTAAAATGACTACCGAGACAACGATAGCAAAACAAGAAAGACAAAAAAACCAAAAATCACCTTTGTTCACCCAAACTGCATGAATGAATTAAATATCAAAGTCATCATCAGTGTAAGTTTTCCTTTATGCACATAATGCATGAGGACATTTGATAAACAAAGTGATTAGTGCAGCACACCATCCCTGTCAATACACACATAATGGACTTTTACTCCTCACTCCTTACACTGTACTAACTACACAGTAACTTACATACCATTCATCAAAACCACTACGGTCTCTGGGGAGAGTGTGAACACACTGCTGTAGCAAAACCATACAAGCTTAAACACATGCAGGCACACAAACACAGTCGCAACTTTGAGAGACTGCTGCATACAAATATTAGCATTTTTATGACCAGAGTGTGATTTGATTTCTGGTGAGGTTCAGTGGTTTCTAATATGGTGTTGGCCAGCCTCACCAGTGGCATATAGGGAAAGCATATTGCTCTGGGTCAGCTCGCATAAAAGTGTTCTGCTGAAATGACTTTGTCACTCCAACATGTGCAGTCCATTTCTGCCATCCTCCAGCCCACAGATGCACGGAGAGCTTTATTTCAAAGGGAAGATTCACAAAAGGTCACTCCAAATGTTGCAAGTGCAACTTCTTTTTAATAAAAAAAAGTAGTCTTTGCTTTGGAAAACAAGATTTTAAAGCATTTAAGATTCTGCTTTGCTCACATGCACAATTCCCATTCCAGTAAACTACATCTCTTCCATTTCACTCTTCAACCTCTGCTCCCCTCTCACCTCTTCCGCCTTATCTCCCCCCTCTTCCTGTTCCTGCTGCCATCAGTCCACCACCCACCTACTGAGACGCTGTTACCGGTTGAATTATTTGCAGTAATTGAACACAGATGTGTCTGGGCGAAGAGCTCGAGGTCCAGGGACGGTGCTGTCATTATGGGCGAGATTAGTCATTATGCTTGTCGAGATGGACTGTACAGGGCTACAATAACAGCCTGGGCTGCCCGTCCCCACCTAAGGTGATTGGTAAGAGCCCATGAGGGCTGTTTTTTAATCTGTGCATAACACTTTGCCACACAGCACCGTGCAAATGTATAATTTTTTAAGCTTGCCCATGGTGCAGCATTTGGCACTGGACATAGTTGTCGGTTTTTTGAATAATGCAAAAATTCACAGTGCATACTTATCTGCTAGCTTCAAGCTGATGCTGCCCAGTACCCTCATGAAAATGTTTCATCTTACCTGCATCATGCCTTCGACAGCTCCTCACAAACATTTAAAAACTTACCAAGGGAAAACAGAAAGAGTATGGTGCAAATGCAAAGGAGTAAGTAAGTCATGATGGTTGCCTGATGGAAAGGGAAATGTCATATGGAGGCGAGCACGGGAACATGCTACAGAGTTTTGTTTACTGTACGCGCACTGATGTTAAGTTGAAATTGAAATATTAGGTGAAAAGCCTGCCAATGAGAGCAGAGAACTTGAGTTGATTTGTCAGTAAACTGTGCATTGTTTCCACAAGTCTTCATTCACTCAATAAACATTTAGGTCATTTTTGATTACATTTAAACTTCGGCCATTTTCATAGATTCTGGCTTTCACATTGTTGTAATGTTTCCCGGGTCACTGTCCATGCCTCTGAATCAATGTCCTTTTCAACACATTGAATATTTGGTTCTGGAAAGGTCCAAGTGCCTCATATTGATCTTTATCTCAGCTCACTAAAGTCAAAGAAACATTACAGACAGTGCACACAGACCAGATAAGAAGACAGTGTGTGTGGGGGGGTTAAGACTGGATGAGATATCAGGGGCTGATAATATTGAAGAGTTGTAGAAACAATCAAAAACAATGTTTTTTTTTGTTGCTCTGGCTCCCTGCATTTGCCACGCTGCACCTTGAGTGTGAGTGAATCTTTATTTACGCTTGTTACATAAATCATGTTTGCGGCGACCTATTAAGGATTTGTGATAACAGCATCGTTTCCCGTCTCTACTTCCTTCTTCTCTCTGTTCTTTCTTCTCATGCCAACAGGAATATCATAAACACAAACATATCACAAACGAGAGTCTGTATGTTTGCAGAAGTAAGACGATGCATAAATTACTCATTGCAGTTTAACCAAAAAAGAGACATTACAGCAGAATACAGCAGCTTGGTATGGAAAGACCATCCCTTTACTAATTTCATTGAAATTCCTAAGAAGTGAATAATAGTAAATAACGAAATCCAGCTATCTGAAGCTGCTCTTTTAAGCGAGAAAGAAAACAGAAGGCTTGTGGGGAATAATTTGATGTTCCCATCACTTTTTTTCAGCTCTGTGTTTTGTGCTGCTCCCTAACATCATGTTTTGTTTTTTGTTTCTGTGAAAAGGTTTATGTGCACAGAATAGCAGCAAAGGCATGGGTTGTAAGCCTCTTGCAGGATATATAGCTTTCATGAGAAAGCACGGCAGCAGAAACATGTTTTGTTTTTTGTTTTTTGAAAATGCTGATGAGAATTTATCACACTTTATGGCTTGGTTCCATTTTCCTCACCATCAAACTTCCTCAATTCACTTCATCAGCAATTAGTAGTTTAACCAGCCGTGCACACAAGTGAGGGAGAAGGTAATTCTGTTGTGATGAAATAAATAATGATTTGGCCCAGAGACTAAAACAACTGCTGTACACCATGTGGCTTTGTAAAGGCGTAATTATCCAAATCACTGTATCCTTGCCAAACAGGGTCTGCTTGCACTGAAAGAAATTTGGTTACAGCAACAGTCACTCTAGTCTTAAAACAGCTCCTTCCCAATGTGCATACCACTTAGGGGAAGTTGAGTTGCAACAGTTACATTACGTTTACTTACTCATACATTGGTGTTGTTAAAACCATGGTTCAAATTACAGGTGGTTTGGGGGTGTCTGACCCCCTAATTAAGACTTGGAGGTAAAGACAACAGGGTCGAAACATTTATATATCCTTCTCACCTGCAATCTTAAATATTATAATATATTTCCCACATTCATGCCTGGAGAAATCTTGCAATACAATTTCAGACACCTTTAAAGTGGACCATACTATTTCTTAACCTTGACGTTAGCTGACCGTCTCGTCTGCCTGTCTCACGCTCATCATTCCGCATCCTCATTAAAGTCTACACTTGTCACGCCAGCCAGTGGACATGCTGTAGGTTAATGTAAGTAGCTGACTAGTTTTTACCTTCAGAGTTTCTGAATTAGATTGTGTCAAGTGTCTATGAATGAACACTAACCTTAGCCTGTTTCTAACTTTTGCCTTACCTAACATTAGCACACACCTGCACTGTACTGTACTGCCTTTACACCATGGAGAAAAAAAAAATCACTGTATAATTCACAACCTGGTTAAAACAAACATCAGGCACCCCAAACAGTTTAAGGATATAACAATCTGAATTAAATAATAGCTGAATGAAGGATTGTGAAGTGCTATACTGTTTGAAGGCTGTTTTTTTATTATATTATGTCCCTTTGAAATGTGTCTATTCCTCAGGTTAACACACACATACAGTTAAAACTGTCAGAATCTTCTTTTGAATGACAGCGAAACAGATGTGTGTCTTAAGTGACCCTACTTGACTATTGTTTACTATGGCAGTCTGATGCTTACCTTTACAGTGTTGCAGTAAAACCCGCATGGAGGACTCAGCCTTGTCAACAAGAACTGACAAACAAGAAATCTTTGTCAGTGAAGGATGCATCTCCCAAAATAAACAATCCCCTCAAAATAGAGGCAGCCAAGCCTGCTTTACGTCTGAAAGAAGATTTGGTTCAAACTACAGACTCCATTGTGCATTTTCTAAAGACGTCAGACATTTGGCTTGTGGGGATCCACATATTCAGTAGTCGGTCAAAAGATAATCTGTGAAGCTGAGGAAAATATTCAGGCATTCAAGGCTTCAACAGCAACACTTTGAAGCCTTAGTTTGACTGTTATCATCGCTGTTTCTGTGAGTGCCACTCATTTACTATTCCTGCTTCCCAATGCACATTATTATTATTAACTGTGGCTTCATTTTAATTCAATTTGAGCAGCGGTGGGAGGTATTAGAATGTATTTACATAAGCCCATACAGTATGTCCGTCTCTAAAGGATGAACTGACAGCAATTTATATGTCACAGAGTACTTCTATTTAATCAGCCCATGAACAGCATAATGTCCACTGGTGTAGCCATTATATCAAAGCCAGTTAGCCATTATGGTTCTCAGCTGTTGGCACAAACACATGCAGAACATCTCTCTCCTCTTTTTCTCTCCGACAGGCTCTGACCAACCACTCGGGATGACTTTACTCTCAATGGAACACATTAAGCAGGCATAATAATAGACATCCTGTTATGGAAGACCTGCAGGAAGATGACTCCCATGCTCTATTAAGAAGTAGAATGAACGAATAAGACGAACGAATAATCTAGTTGCTGTACTAGAGCGCAGTACTCATATTCACACAAAGTTCAAATTCACAGGTTTGTGGAGACTATCGAGGAAATAATTCAAACAGTCACAGATGTAATGAGCTGATCTCTGTATGGTCAAGATGTTAAACTTCCCAAATTGTAACGCTCTTCTGGTTGAGTGTCTTAAAGGGAAGATCGAGAGGAATTACTAGTCTTCATGGTCAGACAGCTCTTCCTCTCTCTGTGTTTCTCACCTTCCTGTCCGCACCCCTCTCCCTCGAGTCCTCTGTTCTTCCTTAGACCACTGACACCACAACTCCAACGTCACCTCTCCTTTACCCTCCTCATTTTCCATCCTTTCTCTGTCACCATTTAATGGGGTTCCCCAAGCTGCTCTTTCTTCTGAGCCTGCCATACTTTATCTGCTGGCACAGCGCAGGAAAAGATGACGGCTGGAACAAAAGAAGGCCCTAATGAGTAGTGGAGGTGATTAAGGAATGAATAGGCACTGTTGCTGGAACCTTAGCCAAGCTGCCCATGCTCCCCGGCTCGGTCTGCAATCTGCAGATAGGCACAGCCTCTCTTTTCTTACGTCTGCCACCCGCCTTTAATTGCACTGACATTCTCTGGTCCCGAGGCTGCCGGACTTGTGATAAACCTTACGTATTCGTGCATTAATCACCACCAGCCAAGACAGGACTTTCCCCTCTGAATCAACTGCCTCAAGACCCCAATTCAAGGTGCCCTATAAATATTCTGCAGATAAATGGAATTAATGAACCAGGGGTGCGATTGTTGGGAGCTAGCGTTTAACGTTAAGGCGACCATGCTAACCATCCCCGATCCCAAGACGACTGGCTGTCAATTCATATTGTAATAAAAGGCTGCTAAATGTACCGGCCATTCACAGAAAGTGTATAGGCTGGGGATGTTATTAGTTTGCGTAAGGAGTCACTCAGGAGAAAATCAGCTTCTGCCTTAGAGACTAAGCCGAGGAGAAGCAGGCTTTTGTTAGTGTGCGAATGTCATTTTCAGTGACCATCAGAGGAATGAACACATCACCACTGTATGCAGAGTGAAATATGGCCCATTTGCTGAGCTCTATGACAGACCAGAGACAGGTGCCTGCAAGCACTACAGCTTTAAAATGGCCTGAACATGGACACTTCAACACCATATTTGTCCCTGGACTCAAAGCACTTTGGGAGATAGAGAGCTGTGTGACAGCTCCTATCAGGACGCTGAATGGTGATGAAACTTGACAACATGGTGCATTTAGATCTCATTTGATAGGCTTTAAATAACACCTTTATTGTACCACCCCCTGTATGTTCTCTTTACTGATACTCTTCAACAGCCTGCAGCAGCTGTGAGGATGCTTATATCATCTATGCAGAAATAATGAGAGATTATAAGTGGATACATTGAAGACATGTAACTTAACAGTGAGAAGCTGAGACAGCTATTGTTAATTGACCTGCCATACTTTTGTGTGTGAATATCCACTGTGTGGTAAGATGGTGTAAAGTCATCATGAGCATAAATTAAAGAACACACTTCATTTCATAGATCCAAAATAATTACAGTCCAGGTTGTTGGAAAATCTAAAGTCAAGTCTTTTGAACAATAAGGATAATGGCGCACTTCTTGATTGTCATAAAAGGGAGAATTCAACATTTTAGGAGACGCGCTTTTTCACTCAGATGAGAAAATCGATAACATCCTCATATCTGTCTGTTAAACCAATTAAGCTTATTTCCCAAAACTATTCCTTTAAATCTAGAACATTCATTTTGTCAAACTATATTACTGCATTAATGATCTTCTGACAAAACACTGTCTTTCAGTATTAGCAAAATGCTTCCTGGGACTTGGCATTACACCGCATTTTAATAGAAAACAGGGAAACTGTGGATACTAATTCAAAATTTGCCTTCAAACTAAATATAGATATTTGACTAATTATCCCAATGCAATTATGCAAAAAACCTAGAAGGTAAAATTGAAAATAAATCCTCTTCAGCACCCCTCAATTTGTTCAGAATCAATTTAATAAATACCATCTATACCAAATGTGTTTAATGAGCAGCTTTTAACAGCAACTATGACTCAAAGGCAGTGCAGAATTATAGTAAGTGTAGTATTCTCCAAAGGACCTTGGGAGGCTGTTGTTTTTTTTCATATCTCCTTTCCTGGGTAAAGCACATTAAACAACTGTGTTATGTGCAATGTTTGCAGCTTATCTTTTGCTGCCGAGTGTAATATTGTATAATATGATAATCTGCAATCATTTGACAACATTCTATCCAAAAAAACAATTAAATAACATAGTGATTAGGTTGACAATTTAATATTCAACCTTTGTCACTTTAATGGTTTTCTAATTGAGCCTCTTGCGTTGGGAGGCAGCTCAGGCAGGAAAGGTTCAATCTACATGAACAAAGTAATTAAAAACTGTTATGACCTATTTTGCGCTCAAGTCCATTTACCTGGATTAAGAATTAAAACGTGTTGTACACCACCGGACCATCGTCCTGTCCTAATCTTCATCATACTGGATACTGGAGTGGATTTGATAACGGCATACTATATCTTGTCAACACCAATAGGTGAGTTACTCTGCAAAAACAAAGACTGATTTCTGCCGAAATCATCATATTGTTGCTATTTGTTGTCAACATTCTTATTTCTTTAGTCAGCTATACAGCTAAAAACAGACAAAACAGGTCAAATCATTACTCATAATTAAGTAAATATTAAAAGGTGCACAGGCTTGTCCTCTTACTTAGTAAGGGACAATGGGTGCACACATATAGTGTGCATCTCTTCATTTCAGAATTTACTCACAGACAGTTGGCTGAATCCTCTGTCTTCACATGTTAACTTCCATATTTCCTTTGGTGCCTTATTAATGTTTTGCCTGCATGCATAATCGCATCATTGTAAGAGTAACATTTTGAGAATGTGCCACCAACCCAAAACAAATGATGGAATGAAAATGATCATCATTAGCTGTTGGATCATTTCAAATTCTTAAGGTCTTTGCTTACAGTTTATAAGATATTTGTCAAGAAGTGGCAAAAGTAAAGATTTCTTTTTCATTCTTTGCAAAGCTGTTAAACAAAAGAAACTTAGATTCTTGCAGCAGATACTTGTCAGTATCAGATGTTTCATCTTAGTAGGGCACAGGCATCTACTTTAATAATCGTGAATAAATGAACATTTTAGCACAGATAGCAATTATGATCCCATGAATTTAAATTAATCTATGATCATTAAAAAATCCATCTGACTTCATCCAATGCTCAGGCCCAGCAAGGGAATATGAGGAGAACCTCTTTGTGGAACTGCTGCCGTTTGGGGAACTACACATATAACTTGAGGTCATAAAATTTCTTTTATATGAGCATCTATCATCGAATCCCCAGCCTGCCGTTATTAATGCCACCGTGTCACAAAATGTGATCCTACCTCAGAGTGTGGCACGTGGAGAAGGGCAGCAGGGAATCTGCTCTGAGGCTTATAGTGACAGCGAATTCTACTGGACGCACTGAAGGAAGTGAGCAAGAGAAAGAGATTAAATGAGAGCAGATATGTCAAGTGAGGCGGGAAGAGGAGGGTGAGACACAGGGCATAATGACAGAGTAGGAGGAAGGTTAAGAGGGAGAGATGGCAGGAAATAAAGACAATATATGATGAAGTCTCCATCTCCTCAATCAAGGAATAATGTGATTACAGAGTGGGCGGGAGTGATGGAAAGACTCAGCTGCTAAAATTCAAGGAAAGAGAGATCCCAATAGAAGACACAAATGGAAATAAACCCGCTCACATCTGAACGTGCTGCAGGGGTGTGAGTGTGTTCCCATTTGTACATGTTTGTATCGTTTAGTCTCACACACTAATTTGAAATAAGTGTACATTAGTGACGGGCCTTCATTTCTAAATTATAGCACATTTTAGTACAAAGCCTCCTGTTTTGATATTGGTCTTCTGTGTTTCTATATCGTCAATGAAACTCACTGCTTCCGGCTGTTTTTCATTAAAAGCCTCCCAGCAGCTCTTATAGCATTATCCTTCCCCATGTCTGACAGGCTCTTACTGCGAAGTCTGTAGGAAGACAACAGCTTAGCACTGAATGAAACATTTTCACAGTACAGTTGATTGGAATTAATTAGTGAATGATTCTGTAAACACATAGAAACTTAGAGAAGAATTTCAAGATATATACAGTTTGCTTGCATGCGCTTCTGTCACGGTTCCGCCGTGCTCATTGCTATCCTTTACGTTTCTGGTGTATTCCCCTCCCTCTTGTGTCCTGTGTCTCTCTCAGTGTGTGTAGGTGTGTAGGTGTGTGTGTAGGTGTGTGTGTGTCCACCGGGGAGGCGGGGCTGTCATCTGCAAACCTCCTGCCTCGTTTCTGCAATCAGTCAGCACACCTGTCGTCCATGTCCTCATCAGCCTGCAGTATTTCTACCCTGGTTTTCTATCCACTCATCATCAGATCATTGCTTCATTTCATTCAGACTTTATCTTTGTAACCTGCGTTTGAATCGATCTCCGCTCAGTCCTAATCCTGTTCTCAGGTTCACGTCACCTCCCTGGATTCCACTCACCTGCACAGTCACCGTGCTCTGCCTTCAAACCCAGCCAGCCTCGCCTTCATTGGATATCTTCCACTTCTTTGTTCGATAAACCGACATTAACTCTCATTGTCGCGTCCTGCACTTGGGTCCTCGCATTAACATGTCACAGATACAAGGAAATATGTTGACTAATAGCAAAAATTCTTATTCTGCTTTTTGTTTTGCTCTCGACTCAGTAGCTCGGAAAAAAAAGACACGCGCTTCCCATAATGACAATGACAAAGTGCCCACTCCTCTCCAACTCATCCTAGGCAGTAACAACTTTTCCATCCCTCTCGGATGAGAGGCTATCAGCTGAGGCCCTTCTCCGTTCCACTTTCTCCCTTCACTCTGAAACTCACTAAAACACCTGACAAATACCCATTTCTGATTCCTCGCTCTCTTTCATCCACTGACTGTAGATCATTTCTCTCCTACCCTACTCCTCTCCTAAGAACCTCTGCTCCCACCTCCACCTCCCTCCTTGTCTGTCTCTGTTTCCTGCACATTCAGCCTTTCTTGACTTCATCCAGGAGGCCAGTCCCCTATTTTCTGTTTTCTTCCACTCCCTCTCTAACAAATATGCATGTGCACGCACACAAACAGTGTTTCAGTCTGTTTATCTTCAGCCTTAAACACGCCCTCTGTCTCAGGCACATTTCCCATTACTTTTTAGGAAATGAGGACATCATCAAAAGCCAATATTGAGTGATGACAGTTTACTACCATCCAGGCACAAGAATACCACCAGCCCAATATGTGAACAAGGCAAGAGCAGAAACAGAAAAGCTGGCAAATTGATGGATCCTGTAATGCTCTTTGTTCATGTAGCAGTAGTGTAGTTATCTGCAGAGGGAAGGTGCTTTGTGGAAAATGTGAACCATTGAGGAGTTTGTGGACACAGGAGAATATTCTGTGGTTCGTGACACTGTTGCTACTGACAACCACATCTGTGTTTGTGCTTCTCCAGCATGCAACATGGTGTCCATTAACTGGCTCTCTGAATAGACTGCAGTGCAGAAACCACTTGCATTGTTAAACAAGAGGCAACATAAATGGAAGCAAAGTAGGTCTGGTTTGAAGAACTGGTGAGTGGCATCATAGAGCAACAAATTAAAAAAAAAACCTAACCCTAGTTTGCATTATGGTGGAATATTTTCTAATCTAAATGACTAATATCAACAGGTTAAGTTATTTAGACTTCCTAAATATTTATTTCAGTCAAATTTATGATGTATAATGTATTTGTTAAAATTTACTCAACAACAGAGTTGAGTATTTGTCTTACTCTTTTGTTTTTGTTTCTCCTTTGTTGTAGTCATTTGTTATGCCCTCAAAGCATTTTAATAAATTGTTCGCAATCACAATTTACTCAGATGTGACATTTACTTGCTTCTCTTCTTTGTATTAACTCCTTCTGCTTTGTGTTGGTTTACATGTCAACCAGCAACAGTGAACACAACAGCTGTTGTTTTTGGCTGTTCTGTATCCTTCCATTCTGTGCACCTGTGCACAATTGTCTGTGGCACACGGTCCTTACCACTCTGAACTGTGTGTGTGTTCCATCTCAACATGCAGCTGCTGGCTGAAGCTGACTGAAAATACAGAGAAATACGTAATTTTCACAGAACATGCTCATATACACATGCATATACACCTAGTACAGGCGCAGCCTCATTTCCCAGATTGGCAACATTGACAATTAGCGCATTATTTTAATGTGTTGATGGCTTTACCTTAACTTTGGCTTTTTATCCATGATGGCCTTCATAAAATTGAATAAAACCTGGTTGTTATCTAAGCCAGTTTTACTGACTTACCACTGACCTGATCTCACATTTGCAAAAACATCATGGTTGATGTCCACAGATGTCTTGATTTGTATCCTGCCTGTTCAGTGCACTCAGTTCTGTATTTGGACTGGACTGTAGGTGAAGGACACCAGGAGAGGGCAGTGACAACTGGGGAACTCCCAGGCAAACTGGGCTTCCAATGTCCTCTTTTCCCTACTGATGTGGCGGAGTCTTTGGCAGGAGGATGTGATGCCATATTGAAGAAATTAAACTTGTCTGCTGTGTAATTTCTCTCAAAGTGGGGAGTCTGGACTCGTGCAGGCAAAGCAGGCAATTCAACACTGAACTTGTATTGTCCATTGTATTGTTCCTAAGCTGGGCTACATATTGCATTCATTTCCTTAATGTTAGTTTAAGTCAAAAAAGGGTATTTATATTCTAATGTTGTTGTTTTTCTTACAGTATTGTTTGGTTCATAATATTTGAGCAGTACATATAGATATTTAACTTATTATTGATGTCATACGCATTGCTTATTGCTCTGTTAATCCTTAGAGTGCACAGGTCAGAGGTCACCGGCAGTAACCGTAGAGTTGGTACGGGTGTACTGTTATTATGAATTAATTCAGTTTGATAACAGCCATCTGCTCTCAGACAGGAAAACAGCCTGAACAGGAAAAAGACTTGGATCAGAATTAGGAATGAACAAGAGGGATTTGGGCAAATTCACCCTTGCTGCGAGTAATGCATGTTGTCGATACACAGAACAGTGGTGTGCAGTCATGAATTGTATTTTTCTTCACCAATTAAGGCTGTTGAAGGCAATACAGGAGTCCGTCCATTTGGGGATTATTATGCCTGAGTGTCTACCTGTTAGGCTGCGCTGATGCGTCTGGCACGTGCGTGGTGTGATGGATGTACCACGTTGCGTTGCCCGGGAAGCATCTACAAATGTTCCCAATTATAAGACAACGTGTGAGAACTGATAAGGAAGGGATGAAAGGGAGAGAGGGCGAGAGCGAGAGCTAAGCCAGGGGGAAGTATGTAAGGCAAAGACGTATGTATTTATGTGTATGTACTGTATTTGCATGTCTAGTGGCTTTACTTTAATGAGTGTGCATTTTGAGGTGTTGTGTAAAAATATGTATACTATTCTATTCAGCAGAGAAACCATGCTGCACAACAGAGTGATTCTGTGTTTGCACCACATGCGGTATTATTCAGAGACAAGCTTAATGAGCACAGCTACACTAGAACTCGAATTGGGCCAAAGCTAACAAAAAGGTTCATGGATGCTTGTCCGTATCTGAAAAGCTGAATAAGACAAACATGTGTGTGTCAGTGTGTGCTCGTCTCTTATCTGTAGCAGTGCTCTCAGAATAGATATTGATGTCAAGTCATAGAAATGTCTGTGTGTTCTCCTCTGCCTGTTGTTGTTGTTGCTGAGAAAATCTATGACAACTTTAGACCCGCTGAGCTGGAAAACTTGATAAAAGTGTAGCAATGTGAAGATCACAAATGTTTGTCTATGCTCCACTGACAAATAGCTCTGCTGGGCAAAATCAATTAGTGAAACCATTTCGTACTGCGGCAAGGCACAATTACAACAATGGTCTGCTTAAAAGTATTAATTGGACTTTGCTGTTTTGTTGGTTTTAACAAATGTGATCTAAAAGTTCCAGTTATTAAAATGTGAAAATAACTTTGCTCTTTTTCTTTCATGCCGTATATCTGGGTTAATTTTTGCCTGGAGATTATGTTCCGCACCCAATGTCAGAAATACGGTAAAAGCAACTTGTAAGTGTTTACACAATCAAATTCCAGCCATGTTATCCTCCAGCACTGGCCCAGTCTGAATCAAATGGGTTGGAATTGTCGGCCGCTTAAAACTTTGTCTTGGGTGCGTAGGTGGATTCAGTGCCAAGATGCACATCAAATTGGTCTCAGAAGGAAGGAGCACACGCCTTCTCCTCCAGAGAGAGCAAAGTTGTGCAGATGCAACAAATCAAACGGGTTATCAAAGTTCCGTGAAGCTCGCGGAGCATGACGGTGCCCAGTGCTACACTACTTATTCAATATCTCAGACTGCAAAACAAATTGCCAGTAAAGCATCGCTTACCCCCACTTCAAGGCCAACCAACTGTCAGACATACACTTCGGTGGGCTCTGAGGCATGTTAGACATCGTGCAAAATCTTTTCACAACTCAGCACTTCAGTCATCGACTGGGGAAAATCCTGCATCGTGAAAACCAAATTATGATTGTGGTATTCCCTGTGAGTTCTGGAGGACATGAGCTATGGATAGTGGAACAAACTACTCTAGACTCTGTCTCTCGCTAGCCTTGCTACACTTTTTTTCGTGGAGTGTATGTGTAAAAACAGTGTAGCCTACACATTTAAAGTGTTCAAAGCAGTTCATATTGTTATTATAATTGTTTTAGTTTGTTAAAGGCAAACTGAACAGTAAATCACAGCAAGCTAAATGCTCATGGTCACCAGACTGATATGCATGACAACCATTTTTGAATGTATTGAACATGATGTTGGTTAATGCATGAATAATAACTTGGAATTACATCTCACCATATGTGAAATCTATACATTTTGAATAATCAAAGAAATACTGGCTGATGTTGACAATGTTGCTTTTCTTACAATATTTATTGGTGTGGAAAGGTAAGCAGTAGCTGATCTTGTTTTATTATCAATAATTCAATATCTCCCACCTCACACAACTATACAAGTCTTACTGAGTATTCCTGAAACGAGTTAGGTGCATGGGGGGAGCCGAGGTTGTGCTGTACTCTCCTCCACACTACCTGACTGCGACTGAAACATTCAAATGATGAGAAAAAAAAATACAAACATACAGTAACATGCCACTTTGACATTTCATGCAGTGAGATTATCTAGAAATCTAGAAAAACTGCCGCCCTGGCCCACATGGTGCCAGCTGAGACGGGAGCGAGTCAAGGAGTTCCCAGACTGGTTTGGGAAATGTGGGTGGGTGAAGTGAACGAGTTCCTCCTCCATTGCAGCTACAGCTGAGGTTGTGTTCAACAAGCCACTTAACCCCTCGCTGCTCCAGTGGAGTGGCTCAACAGCAGAAAGCTGAGGAAGCATTGGACAACTCCCAGATGCCTGCAGAAGGTGGAAGAGTCAACTTTTAACTTTTATCTGGATTTTTTTTTTAAAAAGCTTAATAGAAAGACATCAACTGCATAACAAACAAGGATTGGGGACAAAGTCATGAATGGTATATTTATTTTTAAAAACTTCATTTTAATATATTATTTCTTTATTTTTATTTTTGCTTATTTTATTATAAAAAAAATGTAACACTCATTTTAGTTTTTTCATTTATTTAAACTTTAATTTATTTTATATAAATGTTGTATACAGGTTTATTTTAGTTTCGTCAATTCAATGATCACAAAATGCAGTCCCAAATGCAATGACTCAAAAGGTCAATATGTCCTGTAGGCCCTTGTACATTATTTATGTGGACTGACTTGACATAAAACATTATAATGAATGAATGATTTGGTTATAAAACCTTCCTGTTGGATTTAAACAATGTATAATTTGGCTGCCTCATTCTGCTATTTATCTTCTGACTCACTTGCACACACACACACACAAACTCTAAGAAATAATGACTCCAATAGCAATGCTTAAGAGTTTTGCCATAACCACACAGCATCTCCAGATGCTTGTGTGTTGGCCATTAGGTTCTATAAAGCCTAACAAACCCTCTTTATCAGTCCACCAAGCACTCAGCAGCAGTGGCAGCAACCACTCAGGCGTGCTTTAGAGCTTTATTGATTAGCCAGAGGGGAAAAGAGGGAACTTGGGGGGGGGGGTCTGTGTAAAACTCAGCATGGGGCAGTGGGCTGGGCAACAGTCAACACTGATCAGCAGAGTTTCAGCAGCGTTCTTGTGCATGATGGATCAATCCACAAACACTGAGTGTAAAACTATTGAAACAACTCCCTTCCCATCTACATGAATTGCCATGTTATTTATTTGTGTATATATTTGTGTGTTTGTGAAAGCAGTCAAGAGGTCAACAGGTTGTCACCTCAAGTTGAGTTCTCCCATCTAAAGGCAGAAAATCTGCAACTTTTTCAGCATTCGGGGAATAGGCGAGGGCGTCTGGGTCACTGCAGGTCCGTGGCTAACAAGCTCCTAAGAGACATATTGGTTGGGGGTTGGAACTGGAGCGGTCACATTAGTCAATGTGCCATGAGAGAACGGAGTGGAAAACTCAGTGGCTGTAAAACCTTTCCTTCTAGCAAGACGAATGTACAAGAAGAGCGGGCATTAACCCTAAACTCTGGAACATCCACCGTCCCCATATAACCCTTTAACAGTGCTACACAGTAATGGCATCCAGAGGGAAAATATGTACACTTACACAGTAGCTTATTATACATTCAACTCTCGAGACTTTTCGTTGTAAGAGCTCATAAGGGCTGACATTTTCAAAACTTTCGTTTTAAAAAGGCAAACAGCGATTCATGCCACAATTCACAAAGCAAATCCTGTTGCTCAGCGGCCACACCACATTTGGGGGTGACATCATCATCACCAGTATAGATGGCAAATGTAGGCTAACAGTCTGAATGACTATTACATTACATTATTACATTACAAATTACATTAACTTCTTCTGCGCTCACATTGCCTCACACTAAACATGCCATACGTGCTACTGTAGGTCTACACTATAAAGCAACAGCCACAGAGACCCCATATAGCAGAACTCACTGAAATGCCACCATATATCAGTGAATAACTGTAAGTGCACATAGTGTGCTCAATGGCATTCATGGGTGTCTGTGTGCCTACAACTGTGTGAGTATGACTGTTAAATTGCCATACCTAAGTGTATGATTTCGATCATTCATGCCATCCGGGATTCCTGGGAAGGGCAGGGAAAGAAAACAAGTGGTTCATTCTGCAATGTTAACTAGAATGCCCTTGTTTGGAAAATGTAAAAAGGCAAATATAACCATGGAAAATTAGATAACGACTGAGAATACAATACATATTCACAGCTAAATTAATTTTCTTATCCTTGTATTTAGAATGAAAGTAGATGTAGGGTGCCTAATGAGGCATAATTAGACTCCCTGTTGCCCCACTATTGTAATAGATGACACAAAGCTCCATTCCTATAATAAATGCACATCTCTAAAGACATGCATTACTAATGGAGAAGTCATTAACAATGAGAGATGTCACTTACAAGAGACAAAGACCATGAAATTCATGACCGCTGCCTGGAAGTGAAGAAATTCGATTGTTAGCTGAGGGCATACGCCACATACCAGCATACACAGGTAGAAAAAATGACGCATGCAGCACTGTCTGATTTGGCTTGGACATCACAAACGTTCACTGCACTGATGCAAGTGTACGTGTCTCTCACACACTCACACACACACACACCACTATGCCAAAGAATGTTCAGCGAAACAAAAGAGTTTTCTATTTTTCCAGACATAACTTCAGACAAAACCACCATTCACTTACAAGAATCCATGTCAGATTTCCCACTGACAAATAATTTTACAAAATGGCCCTAATTTATGTCAGCTGGAGGCCTTTTCAGCATCTCCTGTCACTTCTTCATATTCCACGCTTTGCCTTTTCCCATTTACAGATAGCCGCTGAGAGGACTGTAGCTCAGTGGACTCTGCCAGCAAGCTTGGTGATGTAAGCTGTCACTGCAACGGGTTGCTAGGCAAGGGAGTGGAGGGAGTTTCTAAGTGCTGCAGTTACTGGGTGTTGACATTTCTGTCTGCCTGACACCAACCAAAAATGCTGTTTTGAGTAAACACTGCCAACAACAGCAGGAGACAGACAGGCAGAGGGTGGTGCTTTTTGAACCATGACACTGCCAGGTTTTTGACCCTGCCAAGAAGCTCTATTGCTATATGTTCCCCCATGCTATTCTACAACTGTCCTTGTCAAGCTGCTGCTTTGCCCTGCCAATTATTTGTCTAATTTCCACCACAGCTGACATATATATGACAGAGAGGCTCATGGCTGTCCCACCAATAACCAATAATTAATGCAACAAGAATGTGCATAACGAGGCCCAATGCCAACCGTTCCTATTTGCGCACACTTTGAATTGCGCTTTACAGGTTAATTATTTACCAAGTTGAATTCTCAAGGAGGCAGACAATTAAATGACAAAAATTGCGCACACAATTTCCTGGCATTTTATGGACTACATAATTGATAAATGAATCTGAACAAACAATGGACAGATTCATTGACAATGATAATGATCATTTGTTCTGCTATGATTTTAGTGATTGTTAGACATGGGAGGAAAATATACCATCACGATGGCAGGTCTTGCTTTTTGACTAATTGGTATAAAACGTCACATCTGACATTAGCTGGAACATTTCGGGTATTAAACATAGTTGTAGTTGCTGTGGAGTTTACTTTTGGATAATAATCTGTGGGAATGAGAAAAAAAAACCTCCAAACAACAAAGATTTATCCCTTGCAAATGAAATATGCATAAAGCAGACAAGGACATTCCTCTCAAGAATTTCCAGTACACATTTCATTTTTGAGCGCACATGAATTGACAGAAACTGCCAACATACGTCGAGATTTAGAGGAATGACATCAGGGTGCTGACTGGTACGACTGGATACTGCCTTCAAAATAGCACAGTGGAGCAGCAAATTCGGCAGTTTGGTCACAAGTCAACTACAGTCTTCTCAGTTAAAAACAGCATCTTGTAATGGATACTACACTGCAGCATCCCCACTGGGATCAATGTCATTTACACAGACTACGTGGTGGAGTGTGTCTTTGGTATTTGCATGCGTACATCATGCTCAAGCTGTCCATGTTTTACTAAGAGACAAAAGAGTTCACTACAACCCTCGCTGGGATTACACAACAGGCAAAGCACCCTCTTGGCGCTCTCGAGCTCTGCGGCACCAATTTAGTAACACAAGTCTGTTTCACGCGATACACCTGTGCCCTAGTTGGTAGCCCTAAATATGTCCAGTGAATTAGCCCACGGTACCTAAAGCAGAGCCAGCATGCCTCAAGAGCCACAGGAGACCCCTCATCTCCCTACAGTCCAGCTCTCCTTCTCTGCATCCTTCACACATTTATTTTTGAACTCTGGGTACATTCCCATCCACCTTTCTTATGTGCATTCTCTGAATTTTGCTTAAAGATGGCTGACACCCAAATGGAAACGTCTTTCTTTTATCACGTGCTCATTGTACACATAAAACACTGCCTCTGCTCCTCAGGTCCGTCTCTAGTTGTATTTTGGGTACTGTAGTTGTGGAGTTCATTTTGTGACCTCCAGCATGGTGAAGGAAGCCAGCAGCTGTGTGTCTCTTTGTAAACAAGCTTAGGGTCTGACCTGGCATCATTAATCCCTCTGTGGTAGGTTTGCAGGCCCTGAGGCGTCACCTGCCCCACTATCTCCACCTCTCTAGCTTTAGATCACCCCTGTGAATCGCTCCCTGTCACTCCTGGCTCTACTTCACTTCAAGGACACTCATCCCACAAGTTATCATTTTGTGGCAGTCAAGGGTCCCTTGTCTGTTTTTGTTTTCTGTTAGTTTACCGTGCCAGTGGAGAATTTGCTGTCCCTCCAACCATCCTTGCATGTTCTTGGCGCTGTCTGTCTTGTACCATTATTGTACCTTTCTTATATTTTATTTTCTGTGTGATAAATCGCTTCATTTCGTCCTATGATTAAGTGTTGATTAGACAGTTCTCAGTACACTCGTCTGTATTATCTGTAAAGTCGTTTGCGTCGAAGAGCTATTTAAATAAATGAACTGGAACTGCAAACTATTACCCTGAAAATAAATATCCTCTATTTGTCCATAATGGTAAACTGAGCAGTGGTAATGTTGAATGGGTACCATTCCTTAGAGGTAGGAGAGCAGCTTTTACTTTAGAGTTGTGGATTAATGAAGGACTTTGATATCAGTTCAATAGGTCATCAGCTCTTCATCTTCATACAAAAAATGAATACCTTGTCAGCACAGCTATTGTGCTGCCTTCATGATGTTCCGCCCTCAGGGATAATCTTACACTGTCACCATTTTTCAACCCAAGATCCTCAGTGCATTCCACAAGGTATTGTGTGATCAAACTGTTTTTGTTGGCCCACTAATAACACACCTTAAAAAAAGTCAAATACAATAGCTCTGCCATAAATAAAATCTTCAAAAGTCTTATAATAATTCCAATTTTAGCTTAGCCTGTGTCACAGGGGGGTTGAGGTCATAATTTATAATGTTGTGGTATTGTATATGGTATTGTGTTTTTGTTTTGAATGTAGTATGACAATGCCACGTAATATGACCTCAAGAATTACTGTAGGATTGGATCAACAACTCTCCGAATCCCTGATCTCAACAAAAGCTGAGAATTCATAGAGACGGATTAATTGCAGACTTACTGTATCCGCTTGCACTAGCCTTTATTTTACAGCAATAATAGCGATAGTAACAGCAAAGGAAAAAGTCAGTTTGTCCAGAAAAAACATAAATTAAATAAATACACACAGGCTGCTGACATTTCCGTGTCTCTTTTTCAGTGATGGACGTGTTCCTATTAGGTTGTCACACATAGATAGATGAGATAGATGTTTTACTGTTTTAAGCAACTAAGGATGTTCATTATTGATGAATCAGATGATTTTGTTTTTCCATAAACTGTTTGGTTTATATGTCAAAACATAGTGAAATATTTCCATTGCTAGTCCTTCAAATTGTCCTCAAATCCTACAACAATCCGTCAAATGCAAGACGAAGCAAATTCTGACATTTTGAGAAGCTGGAGTTGCATTTGTTTAATTGTTTTGTTTTACATTTTTGCTTGCAAAATACTTAAATTATTAATCAGTTATCAGAAATGTGTCTCACTAGTTTTCTGTCGATCAACTAATTGACTTATTGTATCAACTCTAATCAGTGTATATTTGGCCAGATTATGCACAACCTAATGACAAAACAGATATGCAAAGTGTATCACCCATAGTGTAGCTGCTAAAGTGTTAATATGTTTGGGGTGTATAATACCTTTAAATAGCTTCCATTTCCAGTATTCATTTCTTTCCCCTTTTTTGTCTCTCCATCTAGCATCTTGAGTTCTCATATCTCTTCTCCTTCCTCTGACTCTTGTCTCTCTCTCAATTGATTGTCCCCTGTCCCTTCTGTCCACCCGTCTCTTATTACAGCGATGTCCTCAGTGCCTAAACAAGAATAGGCTGCTCTTATCCGGCCTGTGCATGTTCATGTCAGACACGTTGGCATACAAATTAGAGAATGATAGCTTCTCATCTCCTCCTCTCACCTCTTTCCCCCACAGCCATGCAAAAGCTGCAATTAGCTTAAATCAAATGAGGGAAGCCAAATGAAAAATCTCAGCAGACTACTTCCACAGTTGCACTGCCAAAGGATGACAGTGCGCATAACAACACTTAAATCACTGATATACACTGACACAATCCTGTGGCAGCTAATGATTCCCCCACCAACTCTGTCAATAACACCAGCACATCTCAGTGGGCTGTGCCCTGACATTGAATTCATAAGTGAAAAGTGTAGGGAATTTACAGACAAAACAAACTTTGTACCTCCTTAGCCTCACCATCTCATCGTTATAGAGAATATGACAGATTATTCCAGTTGTGAAAATTTCAAGACTTAAAATGAAAGCCTGACTGAGCTTGTCGAAAGTCAATCTGACGCCTTGCATGTAGATTCTAATTATGTAGGTGCCAGCTGACACCTTTTCAGAAAAAGAGGGAGAGACAGAGGGTGCCTGGGGACAGATGATTTGATGAATGAAGCTCTATACACAGTATATATAAGGGCCTCTTATATGTTAAGCCTCAAAAGGCAACATCACAGGCCAGATAAATAATTTTATCTCTGGCAATAATCTGCTAAAAGGTCTGCATGCTAAAATACTCAAAATGGCAAAGCTAAAATGCTGATGCTTAACGGGTATAAGGTTTACCATGTTCACCGTCTTATTTTAGCATGGAAGCATGCTAACATTTGGTAATTAGCATTTAACATCACATACAGATGAGGCTGATAGGAATGTCATTAGCTTTGAGCTTTGTGAGAAATGAACATAGCTTTTCAATTTAAAAGAACACGTCGTCATCATAGGATCCATAGGACCACACAAGGCAAAAGACAGCCAAAGTAAAAGAATCAGTAAAAATAGCTCTTGGCTGAGTAGGCTGATGGCTATTGGGAAGAAGCAGACAGTCAAACTGTACCCAGACACCATAACAGACGCATTCGCACTCTCTGTTCACAATCGTAGATTTACCGCTGAATTGATTTTGCCAACCAAGCATCAGCAGGTAACCAGGATATCTGGAATTTGAGTTTAGTGCCCAGCGTTGTTGTGACAGCCCGCCATTTTAGTCAATCCCTTATCAGAGCATGACTAAAGGCTAAGGCTCTGACGTGAAATCAAGCTGGCTTAGCCAAGCGAGGGTGCCATTTTCTGGATAAGAGGCAAAGACGAATAGAGGTCAAAGCTCAATTGCTGACCTGGAACAATCCCGTCATCTACTCAGCGGCTGCCACAAATTGCAGAGTTGAGGGTGAGGGCAAGGTTGGGCAAGCAGAGCCCTTTGGGACCAGAGCGAGAGAAAGAAACGGGCTCAACTGATAAGCTATGGCATGACTCCAAATTTTGTTGTACTTAATTCTGCTGCTGAATTATGGACGAGAATGTTGCAGGCTCTTGTTAGATACACCAAAGCTCAAGAAGCACAGAAGCATGTGTTTGAGATGGAAGAGAGAAGAAAAATACATCAGTCCACCCACACTCACTAACCTTTAAACAAATCGCAAGGAAAGAAAAGGCTGGAACAGAAAAGCTGAAAACAGTGAGGAGGTACAACACAAACAGGAATCTTAATTAAGAGAATGCAGAAAACACAAACAGCACAAGCAGAAAAGAAACATGAGAGAAGGAACAAGACAATGAAAACCACATTCCTGTCAGACAGAAATCCCTAAGGAGATGGAGAGAGGATGAAAGAAGGAAGGAAAATGAGATGGAGAAGAAAGGGACAGAAAAAGTCACTCCAAACTCTCTTTTTCTTTAAATAGGATGTAAAGCTGAATCTTCTTCCATCACATAGCAACTGACAGTTAGCAGAGACAAAAATTGACCGGCAGAAAGATACATTGACTGCTACATAGAATACCATGAAGTGGGGTGTATGCAAAAGGTGGGAGTTGCTTAACATTTGGGGCCAAGGGGGTTTCATAAAAGAAACAAACATCAAACCACTGCAATCGAAGAGAAGGTTGTAATGTCTGACTTTGCCAAAGCAGGTCAGTAACAGGAAATTTCCATTATCAGATAAAAAACTCCTCCTTGGTTAGAATGACTTACAAAGCTGTAGGATTGTATTTCCATACTGTGGAGTGAACATTGTTTTGCTGTTTTGTTGGTATTAATTACATTAAAAAACTATATCTTCCAGAGCAAACATAGTTTATATTTCCTCAGTAATCCAGGAACAAAAAATGGATTTACCAGAACCCAAAGCTTGCTGTAACTACATATTTGATTTGCTGTACATCAGTGATTTGTTCTTCGCAGAGAGACTGCGTTCTGGTAATCAAACAGTAATTTGTAACATTACGCTGCCTGTTTGTGTCTCATTTCCAAATTCATTAGGCAACAAATATGTTCAACAAATTGCTTTTGGCAATATCAATAAAGATTGTCACTCTAGATTGCACCTTCAATACTGACAGGCAGAGAAGAAACACACTTTCAGTCTAGGTGCCTTATATGATTGGCAGAACTCAGGTTTGTCTGTTGGCATTGGTTTGAGTATTAGCACCACAGCTTACTTAAGGTTACCTACTTTGTTTGCTGCAATTTGCTTGTCTAAATGATGTCGGTGTGAAACTAGGTCAGGTGACCATACGCATACATGCCTGGTGCACCAACCAGTTGTGCGAGGGTGGTACACTGGCTGCCTGACACAACCTGTCAATTCAGTGGGGTCCTCGTGTAATCAAATGCTTGTTCATTCACTGCCACTGCTGTGGGAGAGCGATGTAACATATTAGTGATCAATACCAATGCAGGCAAGCCAAGCACAAAAGATACACAGGTCTGTTTTGTCCATAGCGGTGGGAATTACATGTGACAACTTCAGCTGTCTGGAGAGCTTAGCATCAGTATTGCAGTGAGGATCAATATCAAAATAGTCACCAGGGAGGGCCCAGTTGTTCAAAACGTTTAATCTGGATCAGAATGATCCAGATTTGGAAATCCCATGTTTTGCTATCCACGATCAGGTAATCCATCATACTTTTGTGACAAATCAACAATGGATCACCCTGATCCAGACACAGACTTTTCCAGATTTTCAAACCCGGATTACCAGTGCTCTAAATAGAATTACACATCACAATATAAACTACTAGCTATGTAAAGAACAACAGGTAGAATAGCCAGCATAGGGTCACTAAATGTTTTTTATTTGAAAAGGCAGAAAACAGCACAATTAAACAATAAAAACATCCCCTTCCATTTTCAATTTCAGCAGTCAGACCCCTCGTCTGACCCACAACAAATAAATAAAAACAAACAAATATACTTACTCACAAACACATTGTGGATGCGATACATTGTCCTTTGTTGCCCCGGACTTCTCATTCTTCCATCTAAATTTCACTTGCTCTGTGGTCCTCTTCTGGCCACGCCCCATGCATTCAAATTCTGGGTGATTTCAACCCAAATTTCTTTTTTCTTTTTGTTAGTCACTTCTTTTTAGAATTTAAGTGTCCTACTATTGAGGCGCATTGTCCCTTTCTGTGATTACGTTTATGATGCACCTGAGCCTGCTGAACCTCCAGCGGCTGACTGGACGTGCAATAAGGGATGCAATTGTTACAAACTACTTTTGACTTTTTCATCTCTGTTGATTGCGTTATTGTAATTAATATACAGTGATAAATGAGTTCAAATTAAAATTATTATTTTTATTTGATATTGACAGCTGTTTGGGGTATTATTTTATTGAGACAAAATGTTTGCTTTTACTGTACTGAAAGGCTTAATAGGTAATCCTAATGTATGCTTTATCTACTTTATCACTGTAACGGTTAAACAAATCAAGTGTAGAATATACATAAATGTACACTACATATAAATATTATTATTATTATACACAATAATATTATTTGACCAATTTTAAAGTTTTGTTACATTTGGTTCCTGATATTCACCCTGAATCCAGCCTTCTGCTGGGATCAGGAAAATCCAGCATTTCTGGATGAAAGGTATCCCAATCCGACTAAAACGTTTTGAACATCCAGATCAGAACCAAGACTGGATTATGCCATCTAATCTGATTTCAGGATCCTTTTATTCTTTTGAACAAATTTTCAAGATTTGATCCTATCCGATAGCCAAAATCGGATCAGATTACTTCTGAACAACTGGGCCCAGGACTGCATACAGTATACGTTGTGTGGTGTATATGACAGTGAACTGATCTGTACCTGTGACAGCTGCAGCCTCTTGGCTCCCTCTGCACCGCATATTATAGGCTGTGTTGACTGTTGTTGGAGCCATTTTAGTCTATAATAATAATGGGATAGTTTGAAAGAATAAGAGCGTAGCAATGCTTTATGGGATACATTATGCACTTGAATGATAATAAAACATACTGAACTTGCCAGCTCCTATACAAAAAGGTGATAAATACTGTTTGGGGGCCAAAAGGGGGGATTAAAGTGAAATTACTCTTCAGCAGGATGAGTATGAGTGGCTAAACACTGCAGGTTGGCTATGAAACTGCCCATAGTCAGTGTACTGTAATGTATGTCACGTTCAATGTCGGTCACAATTAATTAATAGTTCATTCTCTCTCTGAGAACAAAGCCCACCTCAGACTGTCACATACTAACTTATGATTCCGTGATACACTCACATATGAACTTATGTTATAGAAAAGACAAAGGAGGAGAGAGAAAGAAGAAGAAGAGAAAAGATGGTGCTCTTACATCATGGATCATCATCAAACGGTGAATGACAGCTAATGCTATTATATAGTTACCACATGTCCATGTCACATTTAGATGAATGGCTTTTCTCTCTCATGTGCACCTTACAGCTGTTAATATGAACAGTCATCTATTTCAATAAGGCAGCCGGCATGTCCCGTGGTGGGGGAGATAATGTTTGTAGAGAAGACCCAGCTGCAGTCCAAATCAGAGCCATTGATTTGGCCCTCAGCTCTACGGGACAGTTGGGCTCCCAGAGGAGGCAGCACAAGGGCAATCGCAGGACTCAGCTGGCCTCTTGGCCCCCCCGCATTAATAATCATTCCAATTACACAGAAGATGTCCAGATGCTCATCTGGTTACATAATGTTTCTACCATCCTATTTGTGCCCCCAAGTTTAACTGACAGGCACCTAGATTTTCAGACGTTATATATTTTGAGGATGCGATTTGAGGTGGTTTCACTCTAATGGTGTATTTCATTCTTATGACATGTTTCTGTCCATTTAGGCTCCACACGTATTAATTCCTTGCCTCAATCAGTCAGTTTACTTGAGGATAAATAATTGGATTACCAGCTTCTTACCAAGCAGTTTCAGAGAGGGAGGGAGCAGAGAGACAAAAATTCCTTCAAGTTTAACTCTCACAAATGTCTTTTGCGTTATAAACCGGCTCCCAAATCTCCAAAACGCTGTCTACCTTTATGACAAGCACAGCCAGATCTTAGAGAATATGAAATGTGGATGTTTATGGCTGTGGCTGCAGACTTGTATGGTCCCCTTCTGACTTCAGATGCAATTTTTGAAGTAGGATTCCCCTTGTTTAGTGAAGCCTTTTCATTATCCTGCAGAGATGGTGACAGCGTATTTTCCATTTTCCATACATCTTTCTTTGGCCTTCTCACAGGATACAACATCAAAAGCACTTCACAGCCCAAACAATGCTTTTTATACTTCAAAAGACCAGAAGAAATACTTGTCTGGTATTGCATAGCACTACCAAGTGCAAGAACAACAGCACTGAGTACTGATCTTTCAGCAGCAGTGAATTTGAAAGAGAATATCAATGTTTCGGGCCTATTTTCTCATTTCTTTCCATGCATCTTATCTTAATATCTGCCCTGCTATAGTACGAGGGAAAGCCAGAGATTTAGGTGTACATGACAAAGTGTAATCTTCATTCAACTGCTCACTATTGTGCACCCTACTCGTTCATCCTTTTAAGAATATCACCATGCTAGTCAGCTTCAGCTCTTAGTAGCCGCCACACAACTAGGGACATTAATACGCCATGGCATTCAAGAGGAAAATATTTGCCTATATTTACCCGGTGCATCAAAATTGTAAGCCTGACAGACAACTAATTTCGAGGCTATTATGTTTTTGTGTTGAAATTATTGGTTTATCAATTATTCAAGCCACAGTGAAACAAAAAAAAGCATTTGCTTTGCTGCTTTTGTGAATTGAATATCTTTGAACTGTGGGTCAGACAAAACAAGCAATGTGAAGCATGCCTTCAGCTTTGGAAAATTGTGATGGGCATTTTCCTCCATTCTCTGACATTTAATAGACTAAACAATCAATCGATTAATCAAAATGAAAAATATACATTATTTGCACCCCTGTTTTGTTTAGAAAACGAAAAAAATCGATATGAATATGTAAAAATGGACCAATATGTTGTGTCACAATAAGCTTGTGACTACATGTCTGAACCAGTTTCAACTGCTTCCTGTGTTATGGTTAATATGATTTGGGTTTTGATACCAATGAATGTGCAGCTGGACTTCTCCAGCCTGGTCCCAGTATTAGCCCTGCAATCGTCTGATGTCTGCAGCCTTCTCCATATAAGCTCTGATTAAGCCATTCGTTACACCCAGACCCTAATTTGCACAACACTTCCCTCAAGTGTAATTTGTGCCTACTTTTAAAAACGTGAAGCATGGATCCAAAACAAAACACTTGTTTAGTGGAGGGAAAGATGCAGCCAGAAATATCTGTGTTTATCTTTGATGTTAGGTGTTTATTCCTTTTCCCATGGAAACTGCACTTCAGGACAAGTTTATGCTTTATAAATGTCAGCCTCTGGATTTTCACTCCAAGACTGCAGTGATGAGAGGCCTGTTTTTATTAGTGGCAGCTGATCCTCTCTCGGCCTATCTGGTGATGTTTGTTATCCTGTAGAAGACAGGGAGCTCGAGGATCAGATAGGCCGTCTGTTAACTGATGTGCACATTGTTTTCTTTCTGTCAAATTACAAATGGCTTGTCTGACTGATTAAGTAGTCATCAAGTCTCTGCCTGCCAAGATAATAAAAAGGATATATTCCCACATAAAGCGAATCATATATACATATATATATATAATAGTTTTGAGGTATAAGGGCTCTTAAAGCCTATAAACAAAAAGCATTTGACTGATATAAACTAGTGCTGGTGCTTAAAGAGTAAACCAATATCAAGACCAATAACAAGACACAATCAAATGCAAGGAACTGTTTTCTTTTCCACTCTGCTTTACAGAGAGAGGAATAAAGGCCTTTTCAGACATATTTGGCTTCATTACCATCTCACCACCTCTCATCCTTCATGTGTGGCAGCAATTCGTGTGAAGCATCTTTTGACAGCTTGTGCATAAAATTCAAGCACTTGGCTGTGTGCGAAGTGTTATGAAAAACAGCCTCTTTTCAGTATTTAACATATTTTAGTGGAAGTTACCACAGGGATCCAAAAAGAGTGAAGACTGACAGAAAAATTGGCACATCCCTAGTGAATGGCATCGTTAATGCTTAGCTGGCACATTGGCAGCTGGGCATTGATGGTCCTTTTCAGCATGTGACTGGGGAGTTACGGTGGGGGTGGCTGTTGCAGTGCTAATGTGATTCAAACACGCCCTTTTCATAATAGGGCTTGTCCCTGTGCCAGGGGAAGCGGGTGGCATAAACTAGTGGATGATTACGTTAAACAAATGACTGCCTCATTAGAGTGCCCCCGAGTGTCTCGTGCATATATACAAACAGAGACACACACACTCTCACTGTCCTATGATTTCTCTCTTCCTCACACACACACACACACACACACAAATGTTCAGACATTTACACTGACATAAGCATTAGGTTGGCTTAGTACACAGAAAAGGGCAGCGCACAAAGGCAATACTCAGGAGGGTACAAGCTCCATCCAATAGACTAATTAACATCTCCCAATTACACCAGCCAGCACTCCATGCATGGTGCTCCAGTTAGCTTTGGATGATACTACACAACTCAACAGAATGTGTCACTATGAACGTGCATGTCCAAACAACATCTGAGCCGTTCCCCTAAAGCCAAGCTAATGACTGCAATTAGCATCATTAGACTCCAAGCCCAGGCCTCAGCTGGTGTAAAGTTGGACAGACATTTCATTGTTTTTGCCACACAGCGCAATGTATGAAAATTAGGACTGAATGGTTTAGCTTGTTGTATATGCTCTATCACAACGTCTAGATATTCCATTTATAATTACATGAAATCATCAAATCCTCACAATAGAGAAGCTGCACCAGCAAATGGTTGGCACTGTTCCTGCTTTGGTGTCCTGGTGTGGCGAATCTGATTTGGTTTTGGATCATGTAAATGTGATGGGTATTTCTGCACTCAGAGCGCAGATATTAGCCCCTAAAACTGCGGGTGGCTGCAAGCTTTCAAATATAAGCCCCTGGGAGGCCACATTAACTACTGGGAGGATACCCAGAAAAACCGCAGTGAGCTCACTGGCTGGCGGAGAGGAACATTGCTGATCTTGTTCAGAAAAAATGAGGTGATTGTAGAGGGGAAGAGGGCAGCCGTTGCCCATTGGGACATTGGTCTCAGTACAAGCACTCCAGCATCTGCCACCTGACCATTAGCTAAATAATGCATGGAGCTTGTGGGACGCCTGTCACAAACCAGCCTCATTCTCATTACTGCTGAGTGGTGTGAAAAGTGAAGTCAGCAAATGTGCAGGAGCAGGAGAGACATGGCAATGCATGCAAACATGCACAAAACCACACATACACACACAAACAAACACACATGAATCGTGTGGCTTCCCAGAGGCTTATAGTGAAAGCGTGCAGATATCCACGGATTAAAAAAGGTCCTTGAGATTATGTGGAACAGCTAAATGTGGGCAGATTAAGCCCACTACCAAGAATGTGATCAAAGTTCAGGACATGCAAAGTTCATTTGTCAATCTCCATCGCAGAGACTAGGTTAAACAACCATGTTCACGCGTATCAAAAATAAGGGGCAGCGTGTGCGTTTCTGTGTGGATGTACAGTATATTTGTCTGTCTGCGTACAGCTAACACAGGCCTTCGGACACTGAAGAGAAGGATAGACTTGCAGTGTATCAACATCTCTGCAGGGCCAAAAGTCACAGTGGCCCAGGTCTCCCAGAAGCCTGTTACACCGCAAAGGCCATTTTACTCCCAGAATAGCAGATCTGGGGAAATGTAATCTTTGAAGCTTCAGCTAAAATAGCCTGACAAAGTCACTTTCTGGCAAAGCAACAGAAGGACACTGGTGCAACATTTCAAAGGACTCACTTTTAGACCAAAAGGAAGAAATACTTTTACATTATAGGTTCTTGCTCTGACATTACTGTTGTATTGGATGGCCTAAAGCACAATGCTTGTTCAGTACATGAATGTCTCTGGCAGACTTTCAAAGCTATGAAAACAGACAGTGACCCCAACCACAGTTGTGCTAACAGCTAATTGCCAGGCCAGTACCAGGCAATTGAAAGTCTTTATCTCTGTTTTGATTATTTTTTTCCATCAATTAATTCATATTTGAATATTCAAAAATTCCAAAAATTGGTGGTTCCCAAAAGCAAAGAAGAGTTTTTCAAAAATCTGATTTGGACCCGATAGTACAAAACCAAAGGTATTTCATTGATACTGATATAACAAAGAGAAAAGCAGCATGTCGTCACATTTGAGAAGCTGGGAAGAGAGAATGTACATGACCACAACTGTGTAACAGAGCACTCTTACAGCAGGACTCTATCAAAGTGCCCCTATCCCCCTGCCACTCTTATCGCCCATCGCTTTCAACTCCCCCATGCACTGGATAATTAAAAATTGGGTAAGGCCTAATCATGTGGACATGGACACTGATTTGATTTAACCTTGGTTTAACTGGGAGACCCTACCGAGACACTGGCAGGAGGCTCGCACATCAGACATGAATAGTAGACACTGACAGAGAAGCAGTGGGAATTTGATAATCGCCATCAGGTGCCCTCTCAATCTGGAGGTGATGGCATGAAGAGGAAATAGAGTTGTCTGGTGTTACTACATATACACGCATACACATGTGGGAACAGGTATGGACAGCCATCTGTACCCACACACATCCAGCTTCGTCTGAGCTGCATCATTTATCTGTTCAGGACTTTCGAATTTGTACGTATTTTCTATATGTTCTCTACGTTGTAGTCCTCATTCCAGATAACATCCAGTGTCATGACTGCAGTTAAATAAGACAGAGCCTTCAGTTGTTTTCCTCAAACATTTGCATTTCTGACAGAAAGATGTGATCCTGTTATAACTCCCATTCTAAGCAGCCCTTCAGTCAGACCGCAAACACAAAAAAAGACCTTACATCTAGTTTACTGTACTATATAGGTATAGTGCAGAGGTTATGAATTTTGAGAGCTTTTCTAATAAACAACATGAATGAACATTGCAAGACAAAATAGCATATTAGCTGTGGGTTTTAGGAGGATGCAAACATACTTTGCCAATATAGAAATAAATACACAACTAAATCCTGAACAAAACTCTAAAGTCACACTGCACAAATAGCTTACAACAGACCATAACTGACCCATTAAATTCTGCAAGCACGTGTGCTGTGCAGGCAGCAGTAGTGGGGGGAAAAACTGGATGAAAACATAAAATCTGCAAGAAAACATCTTACATCTTGCTCAGAAAGCAGTTCAAAAGTGTCTTGCCTAATAGACTGTGTATATGTACTGACACAGTGTGTTCATACACCAGGAGGAGCAGTTGACACTTTCCGAAACCCAAACAACTGTTTTTTGCGTCAAATCTTTTTCGACGTGAAAGGGAACAATTGCAGAGAACCAGACAAAACAAACCCTTTACATATCAAAAGTTAAGTAAAGAAAAGTGAACATGATGTCTCTAGACATTCAAGTCGCTATTCCTTTTGAAGCATCTTTTTCTTGGAGTAGATATTTTTTTTTTTTTTGCCCATGAAGTTCTTGCACATCATGTTCAGAGACAACAAGTCCGTCCTAGAAATGTCAATGTGCCAAAATGAGACAGTTAATTTTTTTTCGCTTGGTACTTCCTACAGCCTGTAGCGACACTGAAAAGGAGGTTTCAGTATGAGTAAATTGAGTTGGGCAACAAAATGGGTCCAGAAGGTGACAAGCTCTGATTGCCTTGAGACGAAAGTGGATTTTAAGTGTCACAATTCAGTTTGAAACCTAAATTGCACTGGGCCTTACCTATTAGTTTTGAGTCGTCTCTGTGGATAGATGAGGGACAGGATAATGTGTTTGACACTACAGTGGCTACTACAAGCAAAAGAACTCAAATAAAATAATTCAAGATTGACTCCTGTATTCAAGTACTAGCACCCAGAATCTAACCCCCACAATTCAAGATCAAGCTTAACATCGAGCAGCAACCCAGCCAGTTAGGTTATGACAAATTAGGAGGATTAATGTGGCAGATCGCTGTTATCGATCCTAATGACACCGGTTTCATTGGTTCATGACTGACTATCAGCATCAGGCCATCTGGCCTCATAATGGACTGTACAACAAGGGAGCATGTCCCAGTATAATATCTCTGCTTGTGTTTTACTTAAAACATGATTCACTTAACTGCTGCGCCGAGAGTTTTTGTTCCAAATCAACATAATGGTTTCCTAGAGTTCCTAGCAAAATCTTCCTCATCACTTCTCCCATTTTAATGGCACTTATTATCTTCTACAGTGTCACTTGACAGAACAAGTTCAACCGCTGCCACAGTCTTGAGGGGAAAATAATTAGGATTGATACACACGGTATAGACATGAAGTGGCACCTGCACTTCATTTGTCACTATAAAAAAGACAAGGGATTTTCCAGACATCCCAATAATGTCCTTCTTCCAGGGCACAGTGAACTACTATTGCTATTCCCATTCCCATTGAAGTTTGACCCAGGAAAATAAACAAAAAATGTGTTGGCAGCAGAGTATAGTATGGGTGTGTGTTAGCCATTACCTCCACTGGTCCCCATTCTCCCAGGTTCAGGGCTGATGCATATCCAACGTGGCAGCCGGTCGCCAACACTATGCCGGGATGAATAGTTCGTCATCCCTGCTTCCCTCGCTCCCTCTCCACTCTGCTCTCTGCCTCTTGCCAGAGCTGTTTGCTCAGCTGTTCCCCTCTCTGACCGCATTTATCCCAGATGAGCGGCGCAGCTTACCCCGTTAATCTGTGTGTGAGTGTGTCTGTGCGCCTGAGTGTGTGAGTATATGTGTGTCTCCATTCTAGGCATCCTCTCATTGGCCCCCTAATGATCATCTGAAAACACGCCCTGATCAACACACACACACACACACACACACACACCGTCACACACACAGTCACACACACCGTCACACAGGAGACAAAAGCAGCATCCACGGGACAGGCAGTGTTTAAAGTGGAGGTCATTTGGAGCATATCTTAGGTTCATATGTCTATGGAGATGTCACAGCATATAAAGGTCTCATGAATCCTCTTGCCAATGATACCAACTCCACCCCTACCCCCATTAAATTCAGCAAGGCAACATCAATAGGTCCTAAACAGTGGTGAAAACAGGGAAAGTGCATATGTGTGTGGATGCTTGATTAAAGGTTCGACACCAAACTGGGATTGGTGCGTCATAATGTATTTCCTAACCTGTCTCTAGTCCTAAGGCTCGAGCCATAAAATATTTCAGTATAAGTGAGAAGGTCTCAGCCTAATTCCAAACACCCGTTCTTCAAATTATTGTTTGTTTGCATGGTGACAGGAGGAGAAATAATACTGTCCAACAACAATGAGAGAGGAAAACAAAATGGCTTAGTGCAATATCAAAAAAATATGTTTTTCCAAATGCTCACTTGGAACACTTTGAATATTAGCAGTGTAATGGCATATAGAGTAGAATTATGGCTTGAGACACAAAAGTGCACGCACATTGTGGAACTGATGTCAGTAAGTAAGTAAATCCTATTGGCTCTCATTCTGGGCAGAGTGAAGTGAATATATTCATTTAAATAACTTAGAATGACTGTAAATTCTCACTGAAGTGGAAATGTTTTCTGCTTCAGTGGACGCACTTTCCCCTCAATTTGTGCCCACGAATCTACATCTGTTCATCTCCATTTGCATGTCTCCATTGACTTTGCATTTACGCACCCTGTTAATATCTTCACACACTGTGTAACACAGCTGAACAGCAGCATCTATTAGGAGTCTCTGAAATTGGGCTGGCTGTGTGACCACCTAAGGATGTTTGGACAATGTTACCCCAACCAAGTTTGGATTTTCTACAGTATCTGGAGGGAGGGAGCTTATTGTAGCCTCATGTCCCACAGGGGATGAAGACGTTTAGGAGAGAAGACAGTATCTTAATGGGAATGTTTTCATTTAAATGTTACTCTTGAGTTTTCTTTCGACATGGGACGGTTTGTATAGCAAATTAATTTATTTTGCTGTGTGCTACTCTTTGCATTTCACATCAAAGTCTTATGACCAAGCAAGAATAAATACATGCACTGCACTATGAGTTGAGAGGACTGTACACCCCTGCTACTACATACATTCACATCTTACTACAAAATACACCATTCACATCCATTTTTATTTATATAGCCCAATATTTCAAATCATAAACATGCCTCAAGGGGCATTCAGAGCCCCTCATGTCCAAGTTGTGTAATGTTCCAATCCACAGACTGCATGGCTGGCTGCAGCTAACATGGCAGTGGCCAGACATGAGCAGCTGTTGTTGTGGTTGAACCAATCCCCAGCTACCTATTTATCTGCCAGTGAGTGTGAGTGTGTGTGTGTGTGTGTGGTGTGTGAGAGGGAGTGTACATGTGTGCTCTCAGACAGAAAAATGACAGCACTGTCTGATTTGGGTTTTTTCCATCACACAAATCCACTATTGTACAGGACAGAATTACCATTCATCCTTCCAAAAGATATCTTATCTACAGCCTATATCTACAGTATGGGTGTTGTTTTACTGTAAAGAAAAGTATACACACACACCATCTTAGCAGGCCTACAAGCTCACGAAGCCTGCACATTATGGCATAACACCAGCACACATTCATATCTGTTCAGCACCTCACTGGTGTCCTAACTCTTTCATCAGGCTCCAAAACCTTCCCGAAGACGAGGTGAAATCTCCACCACCCACCTCAAATGGACTCCCCATAAAGTGAAACAAATAACCTCTCTCACCCCTGTTAGAAGAAGGACTCTGTATGCCTTGACTGAGATTTATGCCACGGATGGCGGGAAAGCACAGTGGGCAGCTAGGAGCTTAAATGCTGGCTTTGTTTTTCTAGACACTGGCTGTTTTGTGATCCATCATGTTTGCGAGGGAGAGGTGTGATTCGGCTGCTTCTGCACCTCCACGGCCTTCTCTTCCTACTCAGTCAGAGATGAGAAAGGTGCTGCTGTGGAGTCATTTAATTTATTGTAATTTTATAAGATAAGTTTATAAGATGCAAATGAATTAAGATCAGTATTAAAGTAATGATTTCAAAGATCCTCATTGAAATAAATCCCTGTTATTTCACTATTTATCACAGAATGAGGAAACACAATGGCGATTGAGCATATAAGAGAAAAAAACTGCTCACTGAACACTTCCTACTGATACAGCTCCACATTAAGCATTTAACTGGCAAAACCCCAGTTGACTTTAATTATGAAGTAGTCAAAGGAGTTGCCATGTGTTTGTCAGTGAGATTAGCACTGACCGCTATCGTTCTTCGCTATCCTAAATCCATATACAAATCAAGACGGCCATTTTTTCAAAGTTTTTTGACAACGTTTTTGAAGAGTAAAACACACCAACTTCTCAGCGAGGTAACAATTGACCAACCCCTTTCACTGTTTCAGCACCTATATCAACCCCTCTTGAATAGGAGCCTCAGAGCTCTAAGGAAAGTCTCGTTTTCTAAAACAGAATGTCAAGCTATTATTGTGTATTTATTAAACAATATTTTAAAGGTCAACATATTAGTTGGATGGATCTAGTTTTATTATGGAATAATAATTTGGTTATATACTGCCTACATACAGTACAATTATACATTGTTTAAATTGTTTATTTTCCACATATGTCATTCTAGATTTTGTCTCCTCCTGTAATGTTGTTGTCCAGTTGAGTGTTGTTCAGTGAAACAATGCAAATTATGTTTAAAACCTATTGAAAGAACAGACAATGATGCCCTGGGTGAGCATAAGATCCAATCTTTCAACTGTTGGGCCTAGCTCTAATTAAATCAGAGGTATATTTATACCACTAGAGAGATGTAACAGGAGATTTCAGAAAAGATAAAGAACATTTTTGCACAGGTCAAATCCTCTCACTCTCAAAGTAGACAATCAACTCAAAATGCTGTTTGCAGCTGCAGCAGAATCTACATGGAAAGCTGGATAAACCAAACTTCCTTCAAATAAAGCACTCCTTCACAGTGACTTTTGTTTCTCTCTCTCTCACACAGCACCCCACCACCACACACTGGTATTTTGTCTCTCAAGCTTACTCTGGACCATTGCCGCATTTAATAGCTTTTCCCTGCAGACAGAGCATTCACAGTCAATCTTCTTCAAATTGTACCACACACTGTATCCCACAATTTTGTTGGTGTGTGGTATACTTTCACATTACAGCTTCAGCTCCTGTGAATAACAATGGAATTCACACAAAAGTCTGTAGTCTTGAGAAACAGTAAGGGGGGGGGGGGTCAAATAGAAAAGCATTAATCATTTTAGCTGTCTCTTTGCTGTCTGTTGTGAAGAGTAAATAGAAAGATCACCCTGTATGACGAAATGAGATGCATTTGTGGGATGTTGTGGGGGTTGCATGTGTGAATCGGGGGGCATTATCGTTTGGTTCATCACAAAAGTCCTTTCTTTCTTTAGGGATGTAAAAAAAATAAAACTGTGTGACTAGTGAAAATGAGTGATCCGAGAGTTGCAGGTTGAATCTTGCACCCTGAGAGTCTTCATTTGCATGTGTAAATTATAAATGTGGTGCCACTGAGGGATGCTGGCACTTTTCCTGAGTTAGAGAATCAGAGAACAATATGTGGATGTTTCAGGGAACAGAGGATGTGTTTCACTAGAGTTCCAGTGTCCGCAGCTGCCGTTTGTTAACTTACAATCCACTCATCAGTACAAGTAAACACATTAATCATAATTGACGATCATTCTTAAAGTTTACAGTAGAGTAGCTGTTCATTTTCAGAGTGACACTGAGGCTTCTTGTCTGGTTTAGTATGCAGAGCACTCCATCTTCTTGAGAAACCCCACTTCTAGTAATGCTATATTGAGATGCAATGGCCAGCTCTCGGTTTTAATGGTGACTGATGGAGGGTGCAGATGCATTATTGCTTGTCGTTCATCAAGTTAACTTTGCACATTAGGTAGTTGAATGAGTTTCCAGGAGATTCAATCAGTTGTAATTATGGGATGAGCTGGGATTTAAAAGGGGGAAGATTTCGAGTGGGTCTCGACTTTATCCTGACTGGGCTGTCCATACCGGTCATGTAACTAGGACGTTGTATATGAAATCATATAGTCTAGACAACAGTGTGGATCTGGCATTTTACACCACATAAATACATTTTAGCCTTCACCGCTAGATCACCAGATTTCAAAGCAAACAACAAAAAGGTGCAAAGAATGATCCTGTAGGAGGATAATGACCAAACAGTGCTAAGAAGAACGGTACGAAGGATTTTATATGCTCTCTCTGTGTCTATGTATGCTTTATGTCAACTATTCCTCTGCATGTCACTCACCTTCCTCCTCTCTGTGCATCCCTGCCTTAAATCTCACTGAATGTTTGTTACTTTCTTTCTCAGCCTTCCATCTCCCCCATTTTTCTTTTCCAATTTCCGGTCTCCTCGTCTCTCCTCTCCTCCGTTAGCTGCACTGCAGATTGCAGTAAACCCAGAAAATCCTCTTCATCACACAGTGCAAATACCATCTGTATTGAGTTTGCCCGCAGCCCCAATTAACAGCTAGATATGTGCCCTGCGGAATCTGGGACAGCGTCGGACACTCTGACGAGTGAGCTGCACAATTTATACACAAATACAGGGCAGAATGTCAAGTACCTGTACTCTTACAAACCTGAAGGGTCGCATATGCTGCTAAATGCTGCAGTTACACAGCTTGCAGTGTGAAGAATGGGTGAATGTAGATGTTGTTCAGTGTCATCACACCGGTCGAAAATTTATGTAGCTTATGTAGAAACATAGAAAAAAAACATTAACTTTATGATTTTGTCTGAGCTTTACAGAATGGATGTGAATGCTGTGCACTAATTAATCCCTATAGCCAGCATTACTTTTTTTGGCACCTTATAATTCTGTCTGAATATACAGTCTGTTATTGTTCCATCAATGCATAATTAAACAAAAGTCTGAAACATAAGATAACTTTCCTCTTTGCTAAGGCAAATGCAGAGTGTTAGGTTTAAGATGGATTCCATGGGAATGAATTAAAATGAAGGTGACTTCATTGAGTAGGCTTGTTTTAGCTTCCATTTCTTTCCAGTTAATGTTTATTGGTGGAGCAGCTGATAACAGCTGCCTAGCAACTGTGTTTTGGTGATTTGCAGGTTTAAAGATATATAGGTGTCTATTAAATTTGGCTAAATCAGACTTTGTTTAACTTAATTTCAATGACTAAATCCCAAAGTATAGTGGCTTCTACTGAATCCCCTTAACATATTTCTTGGCAAAAGCTATACAAAAGCAATTAAAAACTGCAATCCATTAGATATGCTACAGTGCAACCTGGTCTCCTAAAAATTCAGTTCAAATTCTACTAATTTGTGTTGCCAAATAGGAAACCCACATACTTCCTGGATTATGTTTACTGGCAACGGTTGTCTTCCAGTCAAGGAAGCACTACATTCTTGTTCCACACAAAAGTGGCTGAGAGGAGGTCATGGTGGATGGCGGGCATATAAAACCACAGGATTTTGACACAAGAGACCAGGCTTCACATCCTGAGCCCAGCATCTGGTTATGTTTAGGCAAGTAAAACACTTGCTAGGTTAGAGAAAGATCATGGCGTTGGTAACGCATCGAAAAAAGCAACAACGCCCAGTCTTTTGATTAAAGTGACCATTGACTTCCTTATTCCTGATATTTAGCCAAGACAGCGATTGACCAAGTGTTTTGACTGCCTAAGCATAACTATAAAACTTTAGTTGTGCTTTAGTAGCAGATATTGTACTGCCAAAAGCAGGTATTGTAGGAAAACAAATGAAATGTGAAATTAAATTTAAAAAAGGTTTCCTTGTTAGCTGGAAAAAAAAAAACAGGCAGCATTACATTTCTTTCAAATAGGTAGTATATAAATGTAATATCTGAGACACAGGGTTGTACTGTGTTATTGTCCAGGTTTACAAGTGACAAGTAATGGTGGCTGGTTGTTTCTGGTTTAGTCTACACTGTAGTGGAATGCTGATTGGTTGCAACACAGCTACAAGGACCACCGTGTGTGTATGTGTGTGTGTGTGTGTGTGTGTGTGTGTGTGCAATATTTCCAAGACGCAGCTTTGACCTAAAGCTTACACTGAGCTCACAGTGCAAGAGAGGCAATCTCGACAACGGAATGTGACAAATTCACCCCTCTGTGCTTTCTGTGGGCAGGTGCCTCTGTTTGTAATTAGCCAAGTGGTAATGACTTGTGACTTTGCAGCAGCAACCATGGTAGGAGGAGAGGGAAGCTCAAAGGCATAAATAAATGACAGAGCATCTTTGTCCCCTCATCTAGAATTAAAATCATTAATAATTAAATTGAACAATAAATGAAGGTGGTGAGGGAGGTGGGGAGAACAGAGAACAGAGAACAGCAGGCAGAAGAAGGACAAAGAGGGCATTTAATAGCACAAAAACCATTTTCAACAACAGTGCTGAAAATATGACTAAATAGGAACCTTAAAGCCGTGTCTAAGAAAGGAACATTCAAATAAGTTCACATTAAATATGCTGGGCTGAGGCTGCATGGAGATGTACAGTGCTATTCATCTGTTCCTTGGAAATAAAAGAGGTTTAGAAAGTTCTCTCTGGGACAATAAAACACAAGGATAGCAAGTTAGAGGTTTGCACTTGAGAAAAAACAAAGTGAGTTGGGTGGTAAGTCACGGTGAGGGTGGTCTAGTGAATCTAATGAAAAGGTTCTGGATGAAGCAGATGACAAAGAGACAAGCTCCCACGACATCCTCAAAGACTGCGGTGAGTCTTTGTGGTTGCAGATGCTGCAACAGACTCCTAGGAGCATTGACCTTGGCGCTGTTTACTCTAGCCGGTTCCTTCAAAGACACCAGGCGCAGCAACTTTACCTCAGTCTCCATGGAGATGATGTGCGTTTGACTGGGAACTTTCCAGGCTCATTACCAGATGAGGTAGTGGGTTCTACCTCGCCGCCTCGCTCTATTTGATTCCATTCCATTCAGGCTTCGGCAGAAATACGAGAGCGAGAGAGAGAGACAAACAGAGAGACAGAACGAGAGAGGGGAGCTAGAAGAGAGGAGGCAGAGAAAATATTGGATGAGTGAAACTGCAAGTCACAGAAGGACCGGAGGAAAGGATGGCAAAGAGAGGAGTGAGAAATGAGAATCTAGAGGGAGGAAAAGAGGGAGGGAGAAAGGTTAACAGCCAAAAAGTATGAAGAAGAGGAATGACTAAAGGCGATGTTTCTTAAATGTCGTCCATCCACAGAGCTCCAGAAATGCCGGCGCAGTGCTAATGGTCTGTTTGGAGAGAAGGGGGAGCACGACAGAGGGATGGAGCGGGACAGTGGACTTGCTGAACCGAGGGTCACATTTCCAAGGAGCTATAATTATCTTTTTTGGATATTGGATGCACCGCTCGTTTGATAACTCGTAATGACAGACAACATCTGCTGATGACCTAGCTCATATCTTTCACTCTTCTCTAAAATCAAACACATCACAAACGCCCCATAAACTGAAATGCACTCACACTTTTCAAAGAATAACGTGCATTATTGAGCTCATTAGATGAAAGGCTGAGGTGTGAGAGGCCTTGAAAAACAGAAGAAACATGATGAAGGCAAGAAGACAAACAGCTACTCGGCCACTGACACAGACAGACCGCGTGAAGTAAGTTAGACTAATGGAGCAGAAAATAGAAGACTCATGAGCCTCTTATCTCCCTACTAATCGCAGTCAGAACAGCAAAACTAAAAAGGAGATAACAGGGAGGAAAGAGATGGAGTGAAAAAAAGGAAGCACAGAGAAAAGCTTGAGGGTTTCTGTAATCACCAGCCTTCCCAATCACAACCCAAGACCCCTTCTTACTGTTATCAGCATTTCTAAATACTTTCCATCATTAGCGAGCTAGTTTGTTCGCTACCGCTATCATTCTCCTGGGTGCCTCTCTATCTGCAATCCAGTCAGACCGCTCCATTTAGCGTGTCCAGACTTACAGGGCCAAAAAACCTTAGCTCCCCATGCCCACCAGTACTCTGGACTCCAGTGTGGTTTTGATCTATTTCTGGCCCTACGCTGCCTCTCCTCTCATCAGTTCTTCTCATCTCAGCCTCGCTCGGCAGCCACTGCAAAATCGTAATGAGCAGAGAAAATCCACAGCTCTTCCGTTAGTGCCCTCAGCAAGCATGCTGCCATGCACTCCTTTCTTACATCTACATAGACACTGGCACTTAGCTTCCACATAGGTGGAACCATCAGGCACAGATGCAGCGAGAGAACACAAGTGAGTTGGGGTTTTTTTTTGCAGGATTGTGGGCTCTTTATTTTGTGGAGCTGTTAACATCATAAAAGGGCTAGCGCACACTTATGCTGAGGCGTGGGCATGAGCTTTGATGGTGTGTTCATGTGGCTGTGATAACTGTGTTGCTGAATTGGCGGCAAACGCTTAGAAAGTGACTTTAATCCTCAAGCAATGCTCTGATCTAGGGCAGCGAGGCAAAGCCCTGACCAGCCTAGAAAGAGTGTACAGCTTTGTGTAAAGAGTTTAGGGTGTCTACACGGTCGCGCCAGTATTGGGTTATTTTATGTGGCAATCCGGCTTGTTGCATTATACTTATTATCAAAATGAATCTCAAACGATCTGTAGCTCAATAGAGGTGGTGTCTTCTAGCAGGTTTTAGAAATAATGTTTTCATGAATGATTCTATATTCCAGAAACTGACCCTAATAATATAGTATCCAGTAAAGTAAGGACAACAAGCAAAAAAACATCAACAACATTGTAAAAGCTTCAAGAGAGGAAAATTGGACACCTATTCTGCTTTCCACTTCAACATCACCACTCAATTTTCTCTTTCATAATCATGGTGCCATCACTGCATATTTAACTGACTTCCACTGAACAGCTCCATGTCCCTCAATTGACCAGCAGGGGCAAAACTCAGAGGTTGTAGTTGCAATAAAACATATTGACATTTTAAAGCTGACCATTACGTGAGATTTATTCAAACACTCTCTTTACTACAAAGAAAACTACTACTACAAAAGGTGGCCAAATCTGACATTCGATGCCAGTTTGGGTACTTGACAGTTTTCCATACTCTGCTACAGAAGCATTGTGTGCACTTAACATATGACTGTTAAGTAGCTTTTCGTGTGAGCAGAACATTATTTTGCTCTGACCAGGTCTAGAACTAAATTAGATTGAATTGAATGAGATTGAATGATTGATTGACTAGATTGAATGCTCAATACTCTATCTGTAAAATCAAGTCCAGTGGTGTACTTTATAAAAAACTACAGCCGGTGCCTTGGGCAGTATCATCTGACACAGCTGTCACTTTGAAACCTCTGATCAAGATGGCTCTAATCAACGTGAAGTCACTGTGTAAGAAGTCATTTATTCTAAGGGACATCTTCTAATATAATAATAATTTAGTTTAATGTCATTTAATGGTCAATCATGATACATCATATACACATGTGCAGAGGCCAATGCTCAAACACACACATGCAATCGCGTTCCACGTTGAAAATTATCCTCTGCTTTCAGTTTATAACTGAGACCTGGTTGAAATGTGGAGACGTGAATTGTGTCCCACGAACTATGACTTTGTCAATGCGCCCAGGTTGTCCAGTCGAGGAGGCAGACTAGCAGCTGTTTTTTCCAAACAGTTCACATGCCGCTCCGCAGACATATGCCAGTTGATTACTCTAATTCTCTAAACTCAGTGTTCATTTACCGCTCTCCTGACCCAAATAACAGCTTTTTAACTGAATTGGCTGATTTTGTATCTTCTGTGGTTGTTAATCTTGACAAGTTATGATAAGTGGTGGTTTTAATATACATGTTGACGACGCCTCAGATAAATTTGCCTACTTGCATAATTTGAGTACTACTCAGTCCTTGAATTTAAGCCAGCATGTATCAGGGCCAACACATAATCATGGCCATACTCTTGTTTGATGTTCACGCTGGGGTTGAGCATCAATGCTTTATGTATCGATGACTTAGTTGTGTCTGACCATAAGTGTATTAGTTTTGAAGCAGACACCCTACCCATGAAGCGCTCCACCCGATTCCTTTTCCTCTGTCTTTGCAAATCTTAGTAAGGACATGATGTTCCCTGTCCAGACAAATGACTTACTTTGCTCCTTTAACAATCTATACCATTTTGTTCAAATAATGACTGCGACATTTTTTTATCATTCTTGTGAACAAGGTCACTAACATTAGGTGTAATATACAGCCTTCTCTGACTCCATACATTCTCTTAATTGTGAATAGCTCCCTTTGTCCTGGCTGTGTACCTGATTATTCTAAACATACCATTATTCAGCCTCTGTTAAAAAAGCCAAACCTTGAGCCATTACTCCCCAATAACTATAGACCCATTTCTAAATGTCCTTACATCTCCAGAATCTTGGAGAAAGTAGATAGCAAGGAACTCCTACATGCCCTTGACAACAATCTTTGATTAATTTCAGTCTGGTTTTTGTTCAAAGCACAGTAGGGAAACTGCTCTTCTCAGGGTTTCAAATGACATTTTAAGGTGTGTGGATGCTAGGGAGTGTTCTGCCTTGTTGCTGCTCAACCTAAGTGCAGCTTTCGACACCGAACCTCGAAACTGAATTCATTAGTATTGGCATTGAGAGCATATCTGCTAACATTCAGAACTGTATTGGTCCTCTAGCAGCAAATGTTAAGCAAGCCTCTAAAAACCTGGTAGATTACTTTGACAAACACATGAATTTTGATTTGCATGTAAAGTCCAATCAAGTCCAATCTTGATTCTTTCAACTGAGAAACATTGCCAAAATTAAGTCTGTTCTGCATTTTCAAGATCTAGAAACACTTATTCATGTATAACACTTATAGATTCTTAGTCTCCTCCTGTCTTGATTAGTGTAGTGGACTATTTACTATCCTGAATTGCTCCTCCTTGTCTCGGCTCCAGTTGGTAATAGAAAATACAAAGTCAGTGGACAGTTTTAAGAAGTTGTTAAAAACTCACTTCTACCACAAGTACGTTGTGTTGTAATGTGTGTCTACTTTCAGTGCAGTTTTAATATTTTATCACGGTTTTCTTGTCTTTTATATATGTTTTATGGTCTGTAATTCTATCTTTAATGTTTAATTGTATTGCTATTTCTTTTAATGTTTTACTAATCTGTGATTGTACAGAACCTTGAAACCTCGTATTTCTAAAGACACTTAATAAAGTTTACTTACTCAGTTACTAGAAACGGGAGTTTCTGAGGAGGAAACACTAGACCACATGACTTCAACAAACAGTGCCCATGTATTTCTCCCATAATACCAACTTTTGAGATTGACTCATTACAATATTTTAATTGTCTATAAATACACTTTGAGGCAAATGTGTTCTTCATATACTCTAAACCACACTAACAAAGACACTGTGTGCCGAAGAGCAAGAACTCGGAGAGACCGACAATTAGTGAATCAATGATACACTTTGGCATCATGGTGTGGAGCATGAGCTTGGGAAGGGTTCTCTGACACCCTGAGCAGCAGAGCAATATCTGAACGTTAAGCCTAATGCAAGTCAATTTTGTGGAGGGAGACAGACACTGCACAGGCTGGCATATCACTCCTCACTAAGATTGATTGTCTATGAAGCAATAGACTTTATTCCTACTCACAAGCCAATTCACCCACCACCAAGAGCTGCCTATCCGTCTATCTACTCAAGTCAGATATACAAAGGGAAACCATACAAGCTGTAGAATTCTAGGATATTATAAAGGTTGAGGGTTTTGGCAATCCATCAGTGACTTTTGGAGCATCCAAATAAAGTTTGTGTGAATGGTGTGATTATGGAGTGTGGAACGAAAGCCAAGTTGAAGAAAGGAAAAAACATGTTTGGTGATCTGAAGGATTTAAAATCTAATATAAGCAGCTTATTGCTTTGGATCCAGATATGCACAGACATCAATCTCAGGGATATTCTTACAATAACAAGACATAATGACAGGGATCCAAACATAGATACAGTCACATACCCTCAACATGATATTCTATGCAGTATAAAGATACTCTTTATTAGGACAGTACTGGTTTATACTGTGATTATGAATGCAATAGTAGTTATGAGAAAAGAACATCCCTCAAGGCATTAGGACATCTTTACAGCAGTTAGCAACCAACAAACGTATGAGGTAAATCTTTTTCATCACTTTCAACCATGACACAGCATTACACTACAGACATGCATAGCATGGCAGCACAACTAGTAGTTTTAATCTGGGTGTTACTTTTCAAAACAGATCTGAATCATCTGGCACCACTAAATTATTATCTGACCTGCAAGACTGCAGCTACATGACAGCTTGCCTTCAAGTTTTGAGTTTCCAATGCAATAAAGCAAGAATTAAATGCAGCAAGAATGGCTAAGATGTTCAGAGTATCCCACCAGAGTGGTATGGCCAAAAACAAAAAAGAATTTAAGATTTGAATGATGATCTAAATTAAACTAAATGATTAGTTGAACACCCCCCTGGAAAATTTCTTGCTCCTGGAATCTTGTCGTCAATGTGAGGTTGCCAGGAAACCTGTGCGTGGCCAAGATAGTCCGGCACATAACCCCACCCATAAAACCACAATTTTTACACTTAGTTTTTTGTACAAATCAAATAAATGAGAAACAATGTGTTAATTAATGAATTAATGAATGAGGTGCAGGTAGGTGGATTTTGTTACTTTTACCCCTTATGCTAAGCGAACCAGCTACTCCCCAGAGCTGTATATTTACTGTAAAGACATGAGTGTTGTATCAGTCTTGTCATGGAACTCTTGGTAAGAAAACGAATAAGCGTATTTTAGAAAAGGCTGAACTATTGGTTTAATGCTTAATGTTGTCCTGTGGAGTTTAATTCTAAACATAAATTATGTTTACATTCAGTGTTAGTCACCAAAATGCACTGTGTGCATCCTTCTAACAAAGGTTGTGTTGAATGAAAACAAAACAGGGACCCACTCAATGAAAAACAGCTCCATGACTCTAATAGAGGGAAAAAAAATCTTAGGCCAACTAATTTTATATTTGTATTATATTTACTAACTCTCTGATGGCTATGAACACATCACCTCCTTTGAGCGTGACTTGGTAAGGTAAAGAGTAAAAGTTCTGGGTTTCTTCATTATAACCACCTCAGTTAATACAGCAGAATTTAAACATGATATGATGTGTACTGGAAATGTTTGTCTAAACTACCTATTTGTATTAAAATTACTATCCAATACATATGTATACAAGATACATAGAGGTGGGACAGTAGTAGCAGCACAATACCCCAATAGATTATCATGGATGAAAGTAGTTTTTTCTACATCCAATACATTATCCATTAATCTGTTCAATGGTGGCATCAACATCCTTCCAAGGTAATGGCCTTGTAGATTCTGACAGTGAAAGTTGTAGCACTCTGCTTTGTGTAGACAGAATTGATTTCTGGTATGGACCATATACCAGAAATCAATTCTCTCTACACAGCCAGCCACATAAATTAATGGCCACAGAGCATGCCAACACAAGAATCACTCACTGCACAAAGCAAATCACCCAGCAAGGTTCTGTGTGTGAGAGTGAGAGTGTGTGTGTGTGAGAGAGAGTGAGAGAGAGAGAGAGAAAGGGAGGAAGAGAGAGAGAGGGAAAGAGAAAGAGAGAGAGTGTGTGAGTGAGTGAGAGAGAGAGAATGCACGTGCATGTTTGTACTTGCATGTGTGCATCCACACAAGCAACAATGAGCCTTGCCAAGGCGTGTGGTGTTTTGCTCACCCCTGCACAATTTCTTAATTGTATAATTTTTGTTTTAAGCTACATCACGTGGGTTTTCCATTGGCTGGGTGGATTGTACAACATTTCTTCACAATCTGTCTCTCTAATAAGTAAAGGTTTTCCCCTGAGGCTGGCTGAGTGAAAGATTCCTCTTGATATTCCTTGAAAGATGACAAACTTCTTTCAAACAAGAGGCTTGTAGAAAGAAATACGTCTCCCCCACATACAGTATTTGCAACCTACCAGCTGTCAAATCAAACACTTCGCTTGCCAGAGGAGCAAGACCCAAAAGGTGGGGAGTAACTGACACAGGGGGAAGCGAAATTCTCGTTCTGCCTCTCAACTTCCTTTTGAACTCTGGCTGAACTCTCCTTGTTTGGATGGGAGATACGAGACAAAGCCTCTTCACTCGAGAGAGATGAAGTGCCAGGACTACTTCTAGACTGACAGAGCAGCTGGCAGTACCTGTCCCATTGTTATGTCTCAGATAGGAACCAGCTTCTAAAATCCTAATACATTTTAGAGGCCTTTTCTGTGGTAAGTGACATTTTCATGGTTCATGTTTAAGTAAGTCATTTACAGGTTTTTGGATGTCTGTCTGCAAACAAGGAAATGCAACATTAACAGGACAGGTCAAAAATATTTATGCAACAAAATGAGCAAGCTAGCAAATGACAGTAGAGATGCAACACAAATATATTCTGAGGAGGTAAATTATTATTATGAAAAGTATAACTTTTTACTATAAGCTAATTTGACTTGAGATTAAAAGGTGTTACAATGCCAGTCACACACTTGTAGTGCCATCCTCACTCTTTGAGTAGTTGAAAAAGCAACAATGTGGGGGTTTGTTTAAGACAGGAAGAATGTGTAACGGCAAAAATATTAGCAATGAATCTAGAATTCACTATATAACTTGTGTCAATAATGAACCCTGCCATACCCCCCCAGTTTCAATGTATTATGGTCCAATAATACTGCTAAAGTCTTAGCTAGTACACATTTACAAGTTTAAAAAAAAAAAAAAGTGTTGAAAGTTAAGAGGATAGCCTGATGCATGTAAACAATGGCTCAATAAGAGAAAGATGACTGCAAACAAAAGAAACACTTGGTGGTAGTGACTCTTCTGTTCCTCATCCCCTGCCTCTTGATCAGGCATCTGCCTATAGTGTTGGCTATGATTCAACGGGCCTTAAACAGGCACGATGACGCACTGAACACTTTCTAATGACTGTGTGAGGACAACCCATCCTCAGCTTGGAGGTCACATGGTCCACGGTTAAGGGTCATGTTGGCTCAATGAGAGTCAAAGGATGGCTTCAGATGCATCAACCCTAAACTAACACCCTGGCTTGTTGAGTCTTAAGAGTCTTATCGTGATGCGCTGCCTCAGGCCAGCAGTTCAGATAATCAATAGCAGTTAAATTCAATTAACAATGCAGAGAGACACATATCATCCACTATCTTCTTACTTACAGTGTAATGTCTTCATTACATAATGAAAGCTGCACCACAGTAATCTGCGGAGTTGGTTATTGCAGTGTTATTCCAATCAATAAAATGAAAGACGATGGCAGGACAGATCATTAAGTGGAATAAGGCAAATACAGATCTCCGTCTGTCCAACAAGGCAACTGAGACCCAGCCTCTGTTATTTTTTTGTAAAGCCAGTAAATCGATTCGAATGAGCAAATCCTTATATATGAGAAACCTATAGGACTGACAAGAACAGGTTAGTGTTTGCAACTCAAGAGGAGTTAATACCTACGTTTCTGAGGTGAAACTGACTGTGAGAAATCTAATTGCCTTAGTTTAGTGTAAATGAGCAATTCTGCTTGGTTGCTAATGAAGGGCTGACATAATGATGCGGAATACTCAATGCACACCTGCAATTTCTTTGACAGTTAGCCACCTGTTTTTTGCATGGACTTCTATAATAAGTAAACTTTAATAATTGGATGGCTGGTAATAACCTGAGCAGTCACAGGTTTCTACCAGTACAAATTTGAGAATGATTATTGTAACTTGTGGCAACCTGTGCCCACGCTCCTCAAAATAATACAACCAAATGAAGCATTTACAATAGGATCTATTAGGAGAATCTAATTTTGGAACCATATACATGATGATTTCGCATGTCAGTGTGATAACACTTCCAGTGCCTTCAGGCAGCACTGTTCAGTTACTAAACAACTTCTCCACAGATTGCTTTGTACTGTATGGTCTGTACTGATGAAACAAACAATGCAGCTAACCTGACACTGCAAGTCTATGGGCATTTGTAAAGTATAAATGCATCAGCAGATAAAATATGACTTTTAAATCATTTTTCATGCAAGGTAATAGGAACAGAAAGGCAAACAATTTGATTTATGACAAGTGAAAAAACAATTGAGGTAGAGGATGAAGAGTATCCCCAGTCAGACGTGCCTGTGAAAATAGCACTATAGACAGTATTTTTTTTTTGCCTTGTTACAGAAGGGCAAGTCTCTTACACACACACACACACGATACACACATACGATACACACATACGGACACATCACTTATTGCTGTGTTGGTGTGTATGTCCATTAACGTAAATAATGCTTCCCCTCCTTCAGCATGATGCCAGCGTTGTGATGACACACACACACATCTGCTCTCCTCCGCCCTCACCCCTCCCACCCTCTGCCCACTCCACCCACTGTGCCAGTCCTCTTCATATGTCAGCATCACACTGGCACTGCCCTTCCTATCCACTGGAGGCTTTATCCAATTTGTCAGGGTTGGCATACACACAGCTCAAGATGCCTCCCTCTCTCCTCCGCCCCACATGCCCCGTCCCTTCCCATCATGCGGCTCTGAGACGGCCCCATCTGTGCCAGTGGGCATTACAGTACCTGATGGCGGGGCCCACCTGCCACCACTGTGACATCCAGGCTTGCCCAATCTGCCTCTCCAACCCAGTGGGCACCAGCTGGCTGGACAGCCTGCATGCTGATAGATGGACAACTGTAGGCTGGATGATCACTCATATTCACAACAGCCAGGTCTGTCTAACTGACTAGACAAACACAGAAACAGCACTGTGTGATAATTAGAAGAGAAAACAAGAGGTAAGATAACAAGAAGTAGATGAAAAGAAAAGCAGTTTTGCAAATCTGTGCCATTGTCAATTTATAAATGTTTTTCTAATATTTTGGTCTCTTCTAAACAAAGGACGCAATGCATTAGGGGTGCACTCCTGGGATCTCCAAGAGGAAAATGTCTCAAACCTAGCTTTGATTTATAATATGGAAACTTTAAAACCTAGGCAGTTGATAGACAAGATAATAAAACATTAACTGCACTCTCAAGTGTCCAAAGTGCTCACAGACAAAAAGAGAGTGGTACTACAAAATACTTACAAAAATCTGGCCTCAAGACACGCAAAGTCTCTTCTAACCTCTAACTTAATAATGACAGGATTTAAAGCCAAAGCCTTTCTAAAGAAAGATGATCAGTAGCTAAATGATATTACAGAGAGAGCAACAACAGAGGAAAGAAACTGTTACTGGTATACCTAAAAAATGTACTTATCTACACTTAACACCATCAACAAGATTTAAGGGCATCATTCCAAACAGCATGTCAAGTACAGAATGTGGGAGGTGAAGGGGAGCTTTTAATACTCAAACAACTACGTTAGTGTCTGCTGTGCAGCAGTACCTCTACACTCCCACTTATCCTTGACTTTAAACATTGAATGTCATTGGTTCAGCCCAAGAACGTAATATGCTGTGCCCTTTTCCAAGAGAGGGATGTAGCAATTTCAAGGCAATGTCTCACAAAAGCTTTGAAACACCTTCACAGCTCCCTTGACTGGTCATTGTGAGCTGGTGGAAGCCGTTTGACACATACGTAGAGGCTTTAGTTTACAGAATCACTGATCCGAGATCCCACTCTATTTGTCAGCTCAGCTCAGCTCAGCAAACGGTTGCAGTGGGATGTGTGCAAAATGAAATCCGACCCAGGACCAGTACATATGTCTGAAAATGCTCTGAGGCGAGCCAATGCCTGTGCAGAGCTATGCAGTAATTCTATTCGGCTATACGCCCAAAATACCCTTATCTTGGGTTGCAAACACCATGTAACCCCCAGCTAGGATCCAAAATTAACACCCTGTTATAGAAGTAGACCCAAAGAAGATGAACATTGCTCTGCATTGAAATGTAATTAATAAAAATATTCAATCTTGTTGATTTATATCATTATGTAAACATTTAATGCTTAGTAATGTTTCTTTGGATAAAACAATGATATGAAGGCCAACAATCAAATTAAGCTCTTTCTTCACTTAAAAGTGAGACCTGCAGAGAAAAAAGGAAGACGCTGAGATAGACACCATCTCCGCACAGTGCTGCACAGTATCGGCCTCACAGAAATGGAACAGAGGAGAGAAATAAAATAATAAAACACACATCTTTTCAATCTACCACTTCCGGAGATGCAAGATTAACAGAGAAAATGTAATTTCATCATTGCTGCTGCCACAGCCTATCGTCTGACTGCACCTCATTGTGAATAATTGCTGACAAAATCTTACAAAGCCCCACAGTGGGTCCCCTCCTCCCCAGTCCCCGTCACATCACATCATTCAAAAACCACTGGGGGGGCTCCGTGCCTGACAAGAACACACTTTCCTCATCTCCTATCTTAGCCTATTAGGAGCCATTCACTGGGGCAACAGAGCAGACATATCAGCTTCCACTGTGCAGATTTCTACACCAGAGTCCTAACCGATGTAACTGCAGTAAAGCCTTGCATAGATTCAGCTGCTCTAATTTCCCCATTTTTTCCCCCTTATGATCAGTGGCAATGATACAGTTACAAATGACTCTAGCCCACATTATCTGGAGGAACAAGTTTGTTCTAATATGTTTGAGCTGGTCCCTGTGGCAAATGTGCAAAATGAAGGCCATCTAGAAACTAATGGGGGATCTTAGTGGATGCAGTATAAAAACAATGATGCCCACCACCCACTAATGAAGCTTTCAATCAAATTAATGAGAGTTTTAGTCATTGTTCACAGTAGTCTATCCATATGGTGCACTATCCATTATACTGGCCTGTCACATTCATGGAGCTACAGAATATTCCATATTCTCTGCAAAATGTGTTTCTGTGGCAAAAGTGACATTTACATTGTACTAAAGCACCTTTCTCCCCCTTTTCACCCTCTACTTCCACAGATTTGCATGACACAGCTCAGAGTTTACACTTCATGGCATCTGAATATGTGCAATGTCACCAATTACCGGCGAGCACACTCGCTCATGCCATCTGCCACTGTGCGTGAGAGGGCTGTTAGCATCAGTTTTCAGGAAAGGCAGGCTGAAGGACAGAGGGCAACATTAATTTACATACCCGAGAGCCACTCAAACTCATTAATGCATACTGTGACCATCCCAAAACATCAAATATACACTACAGACCTGACCTACAGAAATGCAATGAAGGGCATCAAATTGTTTATTCAGTTAGAGAATAACTAATATATGTGTGTAGCAGTGGGGGTGTGAGATAATTAGTATTAGAGTTGTAATGTCAAACACAGCCACTACTGGTGTGTCAAGGCCTGTTGGTAGATGATTGTCTGGAAAACACTTCCCTCCTCTGCTCAGTAAGGCCACACAGGTATGGGGTGTGTGTGTGTGTATTGTAATCAATCAATCTAATTCACAAGGTTCTCTCACTCAGTTGATGACTACATGTATAGAATGAATGACCTTTAAGCATATGGTTAGAGACTAACATCACTCATCATTACAATGCTTTATAGGCAAGAAATTACTACCTTCAACCACATGTTCAGGTTTCAACCTTATTAATTATATGGACATGGGTCATTCCATTTCAAATACAACCTCAAGTGGGTGGTGAGTCTTTCTAAACTTGAGATTCATTAGCAAAGTTACTGCAGTCAATGCCAGCAGAGGAGCTAAATGAAGTTTGCCAAAGGCAATTGTAGCGTTTCCAATTTTTGTTGCACATTTGATGACTGCTTTCATGAGTAACCATCTGTTGGGTAACTTTGTCAAATAAATGTCCATAAAACGTGCCATAAACATGAAACCTGAGGAGGACAATCATTTTTCCTCACACAAGTCATTAAGTTTCTCATTGCCATAGACAGAGAGGGACTCAGAAGCCATCTCCATCGCCAAAAAACACTAATGAGATTTGGTGCCATTTTCACATTTTCACAGCTTGAGGTAATTCATTGCAGTCTTTTATGACTGCATTACCCTGTTATACCTTTCCTGTCTTTTTGTTTCTTTGTGTTTCACTCTCCCCAGATGGCATTCTACACAAAATCTCTGAGTGACAGCAGCTTTACACCTGACCCTCTTCATCAACTCAATGACAGGGAGTGTGAAAGGGTACAAAGGTACTGGCATGTTGTAAAATGTTACGTTTTCCAGACATCACCTGAGCAGACAAAAGACAGCAGAAAATGCAATTCATGGAAAAATCTGTAATCTATGGGAGGACATTCTGCACTCGAATGACTTTGCTGGGATTTTGACAGGACCACAACTTAAAAATAAAAGAAGACAATGGTGGGAATAATCTTTTATTCCCTATTATATATATTCAGTCCTTTGGCAACTGAAATTTGTTTCTCTAAATAAAACATAAAAAAGAGGATGTACATCTTGGTTTCCAAAAATGTTGCCCTGACTTTTTAATATAGAAAAATAACAACTACTGTGAGGTTGCAATATATCATTCCTAAGTAATTATATTTATAGTAGCTATCCTCCTTCAAAAATTATAAATAACTGAAATAAACTAAAATAATTCTAATTTATTTTACGCAATATATTTCCAGGGTTATTGAAATGTATTCAAAAACATGAGTTCAGTATAATGTGACTGACTGAGTACTCAAACCACACTCTTAAAAAGAAAGCAGTGACATTTGCAGCAACTCTGGCAAAATGCATGCCAAAGACCCCTTTTTGCATACATTACCCTAATTGAAGAGAGTAGAACATTATGTGAAAGCCTGTTGACATTTTCAAACAGCTGAGATATAAAACTGTCTTTCTAAATTATGCAAATCATGTCTTTATTCCATATAAATGGAGTTCCATATAAGTGAAGTTATGAATCATTTGTGAGTCTTTGCAATTCCACTTAAGTTGCGGAACAAAACTATTTGCCGCATGTTCCATGTACTGTACAGTAGCACGTAGTAAGTGGTGTACAGGGGTGAAAGAAATAAATATACTGTCCAATATATATAATATCTATAATATATGTCACTACTGTATCAAAATTGTGTGTTTTTAAAAATTCAGTATTTTTACTTAAGTATTTTTTTAATCTCAAGTACTGTACATTGCTACATTTCAAAAGGCATTCGTTACAGAGTAAAAACAATATTCATATAAAAATCTCCAGACAAATCATGTGATAATGAGAGAGAAAGGAGCCAAATCAGCTGTTGCAGCAGAGCCGAGAGGCTCCTCTTCGCACTCAGCTGGAAAACGTACATGTTCTAGATGTGTATGTTCACTGGCCGAATGTCAGGGGGTTGCATCTACTTTAATAAATCACTGGTTTAATGCAACACCCGTCGAGAACACCAAGTGTCCCAAATCAAACACACCCACAATGTTGCATGACCTACAGGTACAGGATCTGACTAACATGCTAAATGCTAAAATCCTCATAAAGATCCTCCAGCAGTGACTTCGGCATTCACTTATGAAACCTTTACCTTCAGCGAGGTGTGTGAGACCTCTATGCTGTTTTTACAATAATTCCAGTCACAGTTGTGACTGCAGAGTGCTCTTTCAACTCAAAATGTTTGAACATTTTGAGGAGAGCAGAGTGACAGAGAGGCTGAGTGGACTGGTTATATTGTGCTTTGAGAATGATCAAGCAAAGAAGTTGAACATACAGCAGATTGTGGAGGACTCTGCAGTGCTCAAGACTTGCAGACTGCCGTTCATACAGCCGACACCATCAAGCTGATGCAGCACGAATGGTTCTAACTCTCTCCAGAGGACAACGTCAATGTTGTGTAGCATTTTCTGCATGTGTGCACTAGACATTGTGTACAAACTCTGCAGCTCTCTTTTTGCATTAATTTGTGTTTGTGGCTGCATTAGCTGTGGAGCTTTATACGTGCCCATGTTGTTTGCCTTGGTGAAGTTTTATTCAGTTGTTAATTCTTGTTAAGAAGTGGCAGGTTGTTTAATTTCTATAGCCTAGAAATGCGTGGCACCGCAATGTCCATGGCTCTTTTTATTTATTGTTGGTCATTTTTGTTTAATTGTCTGACTTTTGTCCTCTTTTTAGGTTAATTCTAGTCTAGGCTACACTGTGTTGTTTAATGAATCTGTTGTATGCGAAGGATGCAAAGTGCCATCTATAGAAAAGGAATATATAGTTTGTTTGGACAAAAGAGCTATGTGGGGTGATCATAAACAATTGTCTTTACCCACACCCTTTTTGCCTTTTAAAAATGTAACAGCAGTGTTTACGCAGAGTACATTTGAACTAACCTACCTTAGCTTTTATCTAAGTACATTTTTACACAAGTTTTTTTACTTGTATAAAATATTCTAGTACTCTTTCTGTTCCTGGTGCTGTCTATATATTTGATTGTTATAGTGGGAATTAGGAGATCATGTCACATGTGTCAGAGTATGCCCGTGTGCATGCTGCACATGAGATGAATAAAAATGTCCAAGCTTTTGATGTTAATGAAGCATTTACTGAGAGAGAGTCTCTCTAAAATACTAATCACTGAATGTTGACGTTGCACACAGAATGATGGCAGCCCCACTGAGGAGGATCTGCAGTCACACATAAAAATTCTAATCACAGAACAAATAAATTTTACTGAAATGCCATGTTACCTTAGAAAGCCTGAAGAGCGATACCAGGGAAGTCAATGTTGGGAACAGGCAGCGTATGAATTTTTGTTTCACAGCGAGTAAAACAGAGCACTGGACATTTCTATTTGAATGGTCTGATACTCACAAGTACAGGCAGGAGGCAAAACTTTGCTGCCCCTGTCCCTTTGTTAGATCCCAATGGGTTCTGCCCAATAGCAGCTGGAGAAAAGCTTAGATTCTTGCTTTCACTTTAAGAATCCTCTATTGATGAATGGCCGGCCAGTCTGAGAGAGGTGTGAGCCATTCCACTTGCTTTAAGGTACTTGTGGAATAGAGGTTAAACCAAATAAAAACACACAATACCACATGCTGTGCAGATAGTCTAGAGTGCTGGCACCTCTTCATTCCAATTCAAGCCCTGACTAATAGTAAAAGGGCTAATATTAAAAACGTGAGTAGTCTTGTCATGTCGCTGTTGCTCTTTTCTTCACCTCTAAAAGAGCAACTACATTTTACTCAATTAGCTTCCTGATATTCTTATCCTGTTTAATATCTACTGTCAGTGACCAAGGAAGCTTTTCGTGAACAGAATTACAGCACACCACCTAACTGTAGTCTTGGTAGCATTTTAACAAGCACAGCTTGACTGCTCATTAATGATGTATAGAGACAGCAAATCCTCCATGCTAAATGATATAATAGGCCCAACTCATTCTTGATCTTCTGGATAACCCTTCCGTGAAGATTAATATATTTTTGTATTTTTAATTATCATGGAGGATAAAATCTGTGTTCAACTCAAGTGGTTACTCTGACATCGTATAAAACCTTTGATGAGCTTCAGATAGAAGAGCATGACCTTTGTGTTGAGGCAGTTATGTAATCAATAATCTTGTGAATGTTTGACCAACCGCGCTTGGCTCAAATACTTTCACTCTCAACTACAAGAATGGATGAGTCATTAGATGCAATAGGACTGACCTTGATGTCAGTGACATTCACCTAAGTATGGAAGAGCACTAGACACTAAAGCACTAGGCACTAAACAAGGTTGTTAAACATGAGGAAAAGTATAAACTGTACATTGCTTGCTTCCACTTGTCACCATTTCTCTGGAGAAAAGAATACAAAAGAGTAGCTGACAAAAATGTTTTACAACTTTTTAAAGCCACCTAAAGGATTAGATGTAGGCCTATATGTATAGAAGATTAAGCACCAAATCAAAATAGTGTATTATAAGTGTATTATAATGATTATAATTTGCATTCAAATAAAACATGTCGACAGCAGCAGTAGATATTGAGAATGGATATTGTTTATGCAAAGAGCATTGAATCAGCATTAACGCACAAGAATGTGTCTTTATACAGGAAAGTAATAGTGAAAAAGTTCCAGAATGCTAAAAGATTGTTTTACTGTATCAGGGCACCTAGAGCAAAAAAGGGGAGGCTGTGAATAATTACATCAAGACAAATAATTGAACTGAGGCAATGAAGTATAAAGAATACAGACCAGACCGGCTCTGTATGAAAAAGTGCCCTGAAAAAACTTTATGATTTGATAAAACTGAATTGAAGTGAATGAAGATAACAGGCTAGCTATGCTGGTGGGCTAACATTTATAGGATAGCTCACTAAGGTACCAAACTGGTAACTTCTCATCACAAATCAGCAAATTTCTCATGTTTCTAGAGGAAGGCCAGGCTGTCTTCAATTGCCTGTGAATCATATTACAGCACTTTAAACGTGAATCTTTCATTGAAAATAATGAGAACATGAAATTTGAATTTGTATTTAGACTGTTATATGCACTATGTATATTGAGCAATGCTTAAAAGCACTAACAGAGCAAATTTCTTCTACTGATAAACAATGTGAGATGAGAGAGGACCATGTCAAACTGCTGATAACTGTGTTTGATATGTCAAAGTCTCATTCAAGAGTAAAATAATGTAAAAATAAAAGTCCATAATTACAGTCTGTGTGTATTTTGTAAATGTAACCAAAACACGGCAGCATGTGGTTAATCGTAGCCACAGGTCTGTAGCTATATAACCTCTATTAAATGGACTGTAAGAAGCATTTCATTCTAAATCTGACACAATGAGAATAAAATGTTTCTTGTCCACTACAAGTATTACTGAAAACTTTATAAAAGTAAAATGAAAGACACATTGAAAATACCTCTAGCTAAAGGTAGCCACAAAGAAATATATGTAAGATACAGTAGAATGAGCACTTTAATGGGCTTCTCATTCACCTTACCAATTTCCAGAGTGGAGCTGGACGTGACATTCTCTCCCATACACAAAGAGAAAATGAGCATGCGTGCGAGTGTTAGAAACAGTTGTGAGCGTATACCTGAAGTGAAACATGAAGTACTAGCATTAATTCATAACTTCTGCGCTTGCTGGGATGAATGTAACATGCAAACCCCCAGGCAGTAGAAATGCAATTAAGGTAAGCTAGCCTGCTAGCAAGGTTAGTGCTGCTGGTAGTGAAGTGTCAGGTAGCACCCTCCAACACAGCTTCCCTCAGGACTCCCACTCTGCCGGCTGCACCAATGAACCAGCGACCCTTAGCACACATCTCCCTTCCCAACACAGGCACTGGTGATAAATTACCTAATCCCCCTATCCCCAGCCATTTCTATTATACACCCTGGGCTTGTAAAGAACAGCTAGGAGGAGGAAATGGGGTTGAGAACAGACAGTGGGAGGTGGGTGTGAAGCAGAAAAAAAAAATAAATAAAAAAGACTTATTGACAGAGACACAATGTCAGTGGGAAGATCTACAGGCCAAACAAAGGCAGGAATCAGAAACCACAAACTTCAGTATCAAAAAAGGACATATGCGTGTCATTTTAGATGTCGATAAAAGGGGCACTCAGAACCACTTAGCATTGTACTTGTAGAGAATTATGCCTGACAAAATGGATCTGGAGACAGATTATACAGATAGGTGTCTTTCTGAAAGTGTATCAATTCAGAAACATTGCAAACATTTTAAGAATGGACAAGTCAGAAAGACTTTTCCTGCAGTCTCTGTGATGGTTAACGTGGTATTCATGCGAGTCTGATTAATCTTCTCTACAGATAAATGTGATTCCGCCACTGAACATGCACATCGCAGGCATCACTTCAGCTGAGCAGAGAAGCAGCTACAAGGGACAGTGACATCAGTGCTCAAACCCTCCCAGAGGAATGCTTGTCGTCACTCACACTTGCACACACTGCTATGGAAACAGCAGGAGTGTGAGCGTGCAGCAGGGTTAAAGGGATACCGTGAGGCACACATACACACAAATAAGCAGAAAGAAATGACTGAAAAACAAAGAGACTGGGGCAGTCCGTTGAAAACAATGCTGACACATGACCAAATTGTTCCTGACCAGCTGTGTATGGCATCCTGTGGTCACATTTTCCTCTGTGAAAAAGTGCTACAGAGGTCAGCTGAGGACTCAATGACTCTCTGTCATTGTAAAGGGAAAGTTAGCCAACGTTTTATCCTTGTGCATGCGAGTGAGGGAATATAGCAGACCTTTTAACAGAGCTTGATCTCAGACGCATTTGAGAGATAAGTGGTTTCAAAGCAGAGTGCTGCCAAAGCCAAGACGGAACATAGCCTATCCGACAGCTCACTGTACCAGCTGACTGCTATGGAAAGAGCATGAGCATGTGTGTGCTGTAAGGACGTGAAAGGACATGACAACCAATGCGCACAAATACCCACACATGCTAATGCAGCCACCCATGCTTACTTATGCAGTGTAAGTACACAGACACGAAAACACACATCTGTTAACTATCTTTATGTCAAACTGAATGTAAAAAAGTTGGAAAAGGGGCAAACAGAGCAGCTGCACGCACGCACGTACACACACACACACACACACAGAGGACAGCATTCTACAGATTGGGCAGGCATTCAAACAGCTCTCGGTAACAGTAACCCACGGCAACCCTAAAACCAACCCCCTTTCCCTTCCTCCTCAAGAGACACAGATCCATTGCCCCAGCTAGAGGAGAACCAAATTAACTAGCAGACAGAGTGCCCGAGAGTGAAAGGAGGTTGTAACATTACCCACTCTGCCCATACTAAAGTGCAGCACTACCCCCCTCTTAAAGGTTCACGAGGTTAATTATTCAACATGAGAGGGGATTTGTGGGAGAACTGAGAGTGGACACAAGCCAGCAGAAACCCCTCACCCCTTTTGTTCAACTCTTCCTCTCACTCACCGACTTTCAAATGCACTTATTCCCATGCATTCCCATTCCCAAGCCTTTTTCAACTCACTCTTGGACATCATCCATTACATGCAGTAACACAAAAGATACACTTAGGCACGTTTAGGCAAGATTATACACAGCTGCATCAGAGTGTACTCGTCCTACACATGTTCGCAGCTTGTCAGCACACAGTTACTCTTACTCTACTCTCTGAGCGGCTCTCTTACCGTTGTGGTTGTGCTGCAGGGTCTCAAGCATGCTGGCAGAGTCCGTTGCCCCCAGCTCGGCCAGTCTGCGGCTGGTGGCACTGAGCTCTGACCGCAGGTTGGTCACCTCCTGGCTAGCGGACTGAATGGCCCCATCGATGCGCTGGGCCAACTGCTTGTTGTCATCCATCATTTTCAGGATTTTTGCCTGAGGAGGAGAGGGGAACCCAGACTAGGTGTCATGCTGACAAGTTGACCATTTCCTGTGAAGGAAGGTGTCCCCAAATAAATTCCTCCCCTTCCCCTTTTCTGTCTGTCCTTGCTCCCTTTGTATGAGAAAGCAAAGTTAAATCCTCAAAGCAGTTTGTCCTTTCCCTTGAAGAGAGGCATCCAGCTCAGGGAAAATGTGTATCTGCTGGAAGGAGTGCACGCTTTGGAGAGGGTGTAAAATATGTTGTGTGAGTGTGTCAGTGTGCAAGCATGCCTGTTTGTGTGTCTGAGAATTTAACAGCACGAGAGTGTGTGTGCTCGTGCATGCGTGTGTGTGCGCGCTCGTGCATGTGTGTGTGTGTGTGCGCGTGTGCGTGTGTGTGTGTGTATGTGTGTGTGTGTTAGAGAGCCAGCACTGCCCCTGTGAAATGTGCTCCCTGCAGCTGACTGTTGAAAGGACACAGAGCATTGAGAGATGACAAGCACCTTTTTAAATGGACTGTACCATTTGCAGAGGAAGTCAGGGGGGTGGGGACTAAGCTAGACCGTATGAGCACATGGAAGTTAGAGGTCTTCAGCACAGCTGTTTTCTGGAGATACTGCTCCAAAGTTCTGGGATTATGTACACAAGAAATTTCACTAAGCTTGTGAAAACGGACTTCAGTAAAACACTGCAGATTTTCTTCTTTCTCTCTCTGTGTATCTTGCATGCACCTTCCTACCATGGACTCATGGACAAAGGGAAGGAAATCATTATTTTGACAAAGAAGCAGTTGTGGGGAGAAAACAGTAATAGTTGTGCGAGCAATGCATTCATCAGAGTATCAGAGCAAAGTATTCCTCCTCCAAACAAATGCATTTTTAAAGCTCTGCTGTAATGTTTGAGAAAAGTTGAACATAACAGCTGGCTAAAGCTAAGGAAGTTGTATATTTCAGCATGCATTCAGCATGCACTGGAATATGTCAGTGATGCATTTCTATTAAAACTACACCTTAATGACAAATATGAAAGATATGCATTTCACTCCCCTGCCCAGTTAGTCGATTCTATAATTGGAAATGAAATATCTTTGGGTTTTGGACAAATATAACAAGCGATTTAAATATCACTGAGGCTCTGGGGAATTGCGATGGACATTTTTCATTATTGTCTGACATTTTAGAGACTAAACAATTAATTAAAAAGTGATTGAAAGATTAGTAGATAATTAAAATAGTTGATAGTTGCAGCCCGGAGCATGAAGATCTAAAACAAAAGGTTTCTCATATTATACTAAGAATGTTCGGGGTATTTCAATTTAGATGCATCTGTTGTTTTTCTTTATTAACCTTGAAATTAAGCAAAGGAATTTAACAAACGCAAGCATGTGCTTTCACCCACTCAGTCTGGTAGAGGGAAAGATGTTGCTCACTCAACTGTACTTTCCCAGTCAGGCTGATTTGTGAATTAAACCATTTTTCTAAACTTACAGATGACTGCCACACCTGAAAAGGGCCGCCACTATATGTATAGTGTTACATACAAATACATCTTTCAGAATAGCTTATATCTAACCCCTTTTTCTGCTCTGCTTTTCTCCCTCTTTTCCTTTCTTTATAGAAGAGTAGAAGGCTACAAATATCGGCAGCAGCCACAGTGACTGCCACCTGTTAACAGAAAAGGCTAAGCACTCACTGCGAATGAAACATGAATGCTTCTTTCTCTCCCTTGCAGCACCACAGAGAGGTTTTGTTGGAAGTACCTTAAGTCAGGGTGCAAAAAGTGTTGCTTTTCTTGTAGTTGAAGCATTGCAGGCCAGTGACATTCCTTGCAAATGTTAAATATACCCCAGAAGTCAAATGAGAGACAGATGGATAGTAGAAGCTCATAGGATCAAAAAGCCCCATGGTGAATCAAAGTAGCTGCAGACTGCAGCGCTGACAGAGAATGAACATGTTTGCCAACAGATCATCACAGATCATCAGGCAACCGGCCACAGCTTAGAGGATTAAACTTTAAAGTCTTATTTGTGTCTATATATGTATCTACATTTTGATTAATTTGAAACACAGAATATTAGTATTTTTGTTCATGAGTATGCAATATTGAAAAAAAGAGGCAATATTGAAAGCACATTCCCTAAAATTGTCCTCCATCTACACACCATCTTCTGCCAAACTTAGGACGACATTGGTTATTTTGCTTGAGAGATTTCTGTATCGATTTCTGTTTGCACTTATTTCTGTATCTATGTTTTGTCTGCACTCTTCTCACTTGTCGGAGAAAGATGACGTAACATATGTCCGCATACTGATCCGAAGTTATTAACCACCAAGTCAAATTTGAATGATTAAAAAAAAAAAACGCCATGTACGGTATATAAGATTAGGTTTCAAAATTGTGAAAAAACAAGGTGGTATTCTCTGCTCTGACATGCTGGAGGTGTGTTCACTGAAGGCACCGTTAGATAACTTTACTGTACCACTGAGCAAGAAGGAGTGAGAGCCGCTGCTCAGCGACAGCCTCTTGGTAAGCGAGCTAACTCAGTAGTATGGCTGCAGTTCGTCATCGAGCCACGATGCCAGGCCTGCCCAAAAAATGGTGAAAAACAGTTCAATGTTAATCACACAGTTCACTGCTACATAGTTCACATGTTTTCAGCAATTATTTTCTGACATGTATAATGTGTTTAGAAACAAATCTCTAAATTCCTTTTACATGGACTTTAACAATATGAGAATCTGATGACAGTTGTGGGGAAGTCTGCTCATGTTACCAGGGAGACAACAATGTCAATTAAATCTGATCCAGTCACACCCAACACAATCCTAACTAAACAGAAGCTGGACTTGCATTAAACAATAACTAAGAAAGATTGTTTTCCAATGAGTTTAGTTGTTACTTATTTAGATAGAAATATGTAAAGCTGCGTTAGTCAATATTAATTCAGTTCATTTTTATTTATATTGCGCTATATCATAACAGAGTTCTCATAGCACTTAATATAGAGCAAGTCTAAACCAACTCTATATTAGTGCTCTAACAATGGAAAAAACGACTAGCCTACATCTATCGTGAAAATGGTTGCTTATCGTATCGTAATCCACAGAGAATTATCACCCGATTCGGAATGTTTATACTCTTTAACAATGAGTTTTGGTTTTAACATCACCCAACTCTACTGTTTTGGTTCAGTCTTACCGCTCAACAGCAAGCAGCTGTTTTCATTGACAAAGATAGACCCACTCAATGCTTCAGTCAAGCATCATGCAACAGACAGAAAAGGTTAGTGACTAACTGGTGAAGATCAGTAGCTAAAAAGCTGCTGTGGATATTTTTGAAACAGGGAACTCCGCGCATCTTCCAGAATTATGCAGCTGAATCAGGGCACTGCTCAGATCAAGGAAAGCAAACTTCCAAGGGAAAAACGGGGACTGGAGCACAGCGATTGAGCTGCAATTTGAAAAGTTTCTTTTGTTGCACAGTTAAAGTGTTGCGTAAATAGGTGATGAGTAAATAGGCAACCGTAATGTAAAAAATAAATTGAAATATGTTGTGTTGACATGAGGTTGTGCTGCCCAAATTGGTCAAAATGTCTATTAATACATTAAACCAAGTATTCTTCTGCAAGGCAGGGGGCTTGAACCAATGAGGCCCTGGGTGACAAGCAGTACAACATCTAAAATACACAATAATGTTACATCATTAAATGCAAGAGGAAAAAGAAACTTCATAAGAAGTTTCACAGAAAAGAAGAATCTGTTCCCATGCTCTCAGTCTCAATCTCACAGGCCAGAAAAGATGTTTTGACAGTATACCCTCTAATTGTTGTTCTTATAACACTTTGAGCCCCAGGGCTGAGGAAAACTGCAGTTCCCACCCAACACCCCCACCTCAATCCTGCATTTCTCAGCTATACTGACATTCTGCTGTCAAAGCATGCCTACTCATGCGGCAGTACAGCTGTGTTGTTGTTGTGCCCCAAGGTTACGTGATTTTAAGACCCCCCAGCCCATTTTGTATGCACAAATCAGCCACCACACTGCATGAGCTGGGTTAGCGCGCAACTGCTGTGTACTCTCAAAAAGGTTACCGTAGCCTCGGGCACCCTGTGTGCATGTGTGTGGGCCAAATATTGAGGTCCACACTGTTGTACACCGCTACAGAGTACAAGCAAGAGGATGGGGAACAACACACACATATTCCACCCGTTCATCCATTTGCCCAGACACAAGTCACCCCTCCCGCTCAGTAAATGAACATCATGTTGTTATTTATAGACGGCCCTGCTGCAGCATATGATGCATTAGTCACAGGGGAGGGCAGGCACACCACTCATACACACACACACATATACACTAGGGGGCTAATAATCCCAAAGTCATTTGATGTTCATTAATGAAATTCATCTCTTGTCAGGTATCATAACTGTCTATTGGACCCTTGTGGGTAATTAAGACGCTGTGGTGTCTAAGTTTGTGAGTGGAATTGTTTAAATCTATTTTATATCCTATATCCCTTGCATCGTTTGTTTTTCCTCAGGAGTAAACAGTCAGGACACCCACATACTGTATGTTGCATACACATTCATCTAGGGAATCAATGCACTTCTTGTTAACCGTGTCACTGTACACAGAGCAATACAGGAGCAACAACATGGTAGGCTGTAAACTAACGCTGAGTCTTAAAACTCTGATGGAAGTAGAGAAGGGTACTGGAAACAAGGGGCAGCGTGACTCCGGACAGTGAGGCAGCTCGACACTCTCGGCTGATACAATGATAACTGTCAGTGAAGTCAGCTAAACTACATTTTGAACCAGACGCTGCTGCAACCTCCTCTATTGCCATCCAGTGTGATTGACAGTGCTGTCAGCAGCCCAGCAGGAGAGACACTCCGTGGTGTGCTAGGATTCTATAACTGAACTACGATCAGTACACACTTTTACTTTCATGTTTTCATATCACAAATGAACAAAGGCATTAAAATAGGGGTCTTACAGGCAAAACATGAAACTTATTTAGTTTATGCAGGTGCGCTGAACTGACACTAAGGCTGCATTCAGACCAAATCAGGCATTGCAGCTATTAGCGCAGGGTTGGGCGGAGGTGTGAGAGTGTCACTACATGGCCATGCTGATTGCAGCAATCGGCAAGCGACAGTACGGCAATTAAAGTCTTTGTACTCCCTTGTGGCAGGGTTGAACAGCCAATACATCACCGCTGCAATCAATCAGTCTCTCTTCCATCTTCACAGCTGCTCGGTAAACAGTGGAATGCTACAGTAAACAGCAGAGTTCTACATGGTAAATGAAGTTCTTCATCACCTGGGCGTCTTCCAGTCTGATCGCTGGTGTGATAGGCCCCAGCAGTATGACAGCGGATGCATCTGTCCAAAAATCGATTCTGTTTTAACTTTAAAACAGCATTTTGATCCCCACCATCGCAGCCTAAATGCACTACTCGCATTCAAATTAATGTGAAGATTGACGTTTTAGTGCCTTGTTTGTTCTGAAAATGAACTAAGTGGGCAATATATATTTTTCATATTTGTAGGTACGGTGTACTGAAGAAAGGACATCAGTAATAATGCTGAATATTTACAGAAATAAAGAATATTTATAGGAGCCTCAAACTACATGCGACTACATGTGAGTTTTTCTTCAAAAAACTTCACATTTACCCGATTGTCCTTGGAAAATTCTTATGTTTTACTTTTTCCTCAACATTTACCCTGAAACACAAACTGAATGCACCATCTGTGTGTGTGCACTATCCCACCTACTCTCAGTTTAGTCCTAGGTTCCATTTGGTGTGTTTAGGCTAACCTGCAAGTCAGCCCATGCCGGTTTTGGAAAGAACAGATTTTGGCACGACCAAATCTGGTTTCAGTTCCTTCAACTTTAGCATGTAGATCTTATGTAGTTATCTTCCTGACCCTCCATACCAGCTATAAAGAGGATAAAAAGCAGAATAAAGCATCAGTCAAGACTGCTGTTTTTGAGTGGTTCATTCAGATTTAAATCCTTACTCCTAACAACTCAACAACTAAGAGTGGTTACTGGTATATTGTGAGTTAAGCTCCAAACATGTGAACATGAGTTGTAAACTACATGTGTATGTCGCATAAATTACCCATCGCTCAAGTCTCTCTCTCTTGGGGTCTTAAATGTGTCTGCTGGTCAGTGGAGTGAATCAGGACCCACTAACTGACTGAGGATCAGTAATTAGTGGGTGTGCTTGGGGTTTGGATTACCATATGAATAGAGTCAGTGGGGAGTGGGATCAGCGCTCTGCATCCATTCTTCATTGTGCTGCCATTCACACAGCAGGCCTTTTGCAGCCAAGTCACTGGATTCAACTAAAGTCATGCAAAAAGAAGTTGCACCACTAAGGTTTGTATATAGTAGTGTTTAATGTTTTACTTACTTGGGCAGAATTTTGTTGTTACGCAATAACAGTCAGGATTCACAAGTACTCACCAGGAATTTGTTGTTGAATTTGTTGCCTGGCAACAAGAAACAGAATTAAGCCCTGGCGGTAAAAAAAAAAAGAAAAATCCAGGAAATGTACACATTCACTGTTACACTGTGTTTGCTTATGTAATGTTTTTAAGCTAGACTTAAATTTTTGGGTTCTTATCCAAAAGCAGTTCTGAAGATACTGAACCACTGTAAATGTCACTCAACAAAAAGACAGTGTTATCATACTACAATTAGGATTAGCAGTATTATTTAGGGAGAGGTATTATGTTAATGTTTTTATGTTCAAATAGTTTTTTTAAACAAGAAGTAAGGTAAGGTGTAGTTACATGTACAAATGAAAAGCTGACATGACAAAAAGTGGTGTTATCTACAGAAAAAGTATTTTTACTGAAACTTGCAGTGGAATGAGTGTGGAAGCGTTATTTCTCTATATGTCGTTGGTTTGTCATAGACCTGTCCACCAGATGAAGGGCATAGATTTTTTTCTGTCGTGTCTCATAAAATTACTAAAAGATTCAGACAGACAGCCACGGACTAAGATAGGTTTTTTTGATTTTCCCCCGTAAAATACATTACTTAATCACCGCATGTGTCTTGCATGCAGAAGACACACAGAAATACTAATCTGTATGTGTGCTTTCATCACAATCTTTGTCAGCCTGACAGTAAAGAATACATTTTACATGCATCCTTCATATGGGAAGAAACATTTAGTACAAATATGACGCTAATCAAAATCTAAAATGCTTTACCTCTAGAAAGGAGAATGTATTTATAGTACTTGCTGATTTCAGCAGTCAGGGTCTGTCAGGGTCGCTGCTGTGCAGCTAGTTTAAACATAATGTAAAGAACTACAGAACAATCTGTATTTACTGATTCAGACTATGCCCCTGCAATGCAGAACTTATGGGCTGCACCAAAATCACCTGCTCATTGATAGCATCTGGAAAGGCCAGCCAATGAGGTGGAAAAGATGGTGTAATGCAGGGCCGTGCTGATGTGAATTCTTGGGTTGCTTGATTTTCATTTTTTCAAGCAAAAGGAAATGGTTTAATGTCCCTTGAGGAGTAAGGAAATGGGTTTTTTTTGTAGCTGAACGCTATCTTGATCTCGTATCAAGATCATCTTATCTTGGGGAGGGGAGAATGGGGCTCTGCAAAAAAGTCTCTCTCTGCAGAGTCAGAACACACTGTACACACAAATAGACACACATACACACACACTGTGGTGGAGGGGAGAAATGCAAGGGGGCATTGAGGAAAAGAAGGATAATGAGAGGAAGTAGAGAGATTTTCCCCAATAACATCATAACATTTACTAGGTCCATGTAATTTATGACCACCGTTGTGCAGAAACAAGGTAGAGGCTGCAGACAGCTGCAACATGCACTCGGGATCCTTTTACAAATGGAGCTTACATTGGGGCCACAGATCCTATGTGATCAGATCAGAATGATCAGAAGCTATTGTGTTCTTCCTCGTATAAGTCATGAGTATAAGTCACGAGTATAACCAAACAACCCAGTATTTCCAAAGAAATGTTTACCAAAGGTTTTGTTATTCAGCATCTCATCCAAGCATGCCACTATAAAGAAAAAAACGTTATGACTTTGTGGATCCACATTTTTTTATTTTGACAAAATGGCCAATCTTTAAGTTACAGTTCATTGTGTGTGATTGTTTAACATTTTATGTAATGAAGCAGCTTATAGCTAACTATTACAGACCTACTCCCATGCATTACTGTAACTTGGAAACTGCCCATAGGGCCTCCTCTATCCACCCAAGTCCCAGTGTAACCTGTGAATGTATCTAAGCAGAAGAAAACAATTTGAAAAGTGTAAAATGTTTGAAATAAGTCATTTATATGGATATACAGTGAGAGGCAATAACAGGTCAGGGATCAAATTAAGTGAAAGCACAGAAGGCTTGAGTTAGTCTGGTAATGAAGAGAAGGCCCACATTGACAATGAGGTAGAATCAACAGGCTTTACTCAAACAAGACCCACCCTGATGACTCAAGTGCAAACTGATGCCCTGATGCTTTGTGCCAACATTTCTTAAAAGCAGTTTTCCATACCAATAGAAGAGTGCAGTATCCCAATTATACATAAAGTTACTGTGGGACACAAGAAGAGTTATGAGCTCATTCCACCGGGGTGGGTCAACCCCAAGACAAGGAACAGACAAGTCTTATGAAAACACAGAATTATGTTCACTTCAGCAATCTGTTTATTCTCAACCCTCCTCTTCCTTCACTGCAGAAACTTTCTGAAAATGGATAATACCGAGCAGCTTTCAGATAGGAGAGAGACAGCTCTGTGCATTTGGCAACTGTCTATGTGACCCAGAGGGATTACATAGACAGTTGTATAAATGAAAAGGTCACTAGTTTGATGCAAAGTGTAAGTGCAAACAAACTGAATTCCTAAAGTGTTATTGAAGGAAACTTACTTAGTCAGACCATTATCATATCGTTCTACCCTAAAGACGGTCTGTAATTATAATCACCACAATGAGATGAGCAACTCATGTCAGGCAGCAAACTGGCTCCGTGACTGGATTTCGACGCCACTGTCCTTGCCGGCATCAGCTCCGCGTGTACCGCTGCTTAAGAAATAAAATACACAGATGCAGCCGGGTAAACACAGTTTGTTGACCCACACAGATAAGTTTTCCATTCTGTCTAACAAGGGTGGAGAGGTTAGTGTTGGGAAGGTGTGCTATTGGGATATCCTGTATCCTCATTCCAACTCCCCCAATTTCTCTAATCTCTTGTTCCATTCACGCTAAGCTCTGCTCACATCCTCCCACTTTCACATGGCTGTAAGCATGATGCAGATCCAGACAGCAATGTTAAAGCTTTTGGACATGCCATACCATGGACCCTGGATTTGTGGTAAAGGCTCAAGGCTAATCTTAGACACAAACAGGTTTGCGGGCTTTGATGGGAATTATGATACCTGCTCCTTTGAAGTGAGACCAGCTTGGAACAAAGATCTCACACAGGTTTATAGGCAAAAGAGAAATATGCTTTTATGTCAGTTGAATCTGGTTTTGTGATATCATCAATTGCCTTTCACTGAAAATTGTGAAGATTGTGTTTGTGTTAGAGGTGATGGAAGTGGATTTTGTTCCAAGCAGACATCCTAACCTTCAAACACAAAAGAAATCCTTCAAACTAAGTACAAGAGGTAAAGCGTATTCATCAAAATGTCTGAATACATTTACCCCATTAGGATATTTTTGGTATATTTCAAGTACATGTAGCAGGATGCTTTAAAATGATAAAAATATAGTTTTCATTTTCAACAAAGAAGAAAATGAGTAAACATATATAAATTACATAATCCATGATAAAATTAGAACTCTGAAAAATGACCAGCGTGACTGAGTTCAGACATTGAGGCTGGCAAAATAGAGTCGCTAAACTATTGATCATTAACAAAACAGCAGTGTTGTGAAATTCAGTTAGCAGCTTCTCATTATTGGCTGGCGCTGACCATCGCTTTAGCCAGTTAAAATGATAAATGCAGGTCGCATCAGCTGTTGCTCTTTAATGATAATTCCATGTGTAGCTACACAATAGGCTAACATTAAATTTATTTGATGTCGGGTTAAAGTGCTCTCTGCAGTCGGTGTCCGTACTCAGCCAAACACCGTCCACTCTGCAAGACCACTGCACAATCGCGGGTTTCTGTGGTTCTTGCCTTTGTTGTTGTTCTATGACTTCTCTCTAACAGACTGCGTCACGTCAACTTCAGGAGTCACATTCTCCCAGTTCATCTTTCGTTCACATCAATAATTAAAGCTTATAAACTTATTTTTAACTATTTTTTAACCAGGACCACTATCCACCATTTAGATCTAGCAACTCCTGAAAAATAAGGGCTGTCAGATGAGCTAGTCAATGTGTCAGATACATAAGTAAATGTAATATAACTATCGGACCAGACGTGGTATCGGTAGAAATAGCGGCAATATTAAAGGACTCTGAACAGGAAAAGCTAGATATGGACATCCTTACTCAAGGAGAGGACAATGACTTTCCATAAAATATTCTTTCAAACTAAGCAATTAGGTGAAAGAGGATTCTAATTTATTTGAACTCAACTTTCAAACTACTAAATCACATACAGTATCAAAATAAAATCTCATTAGCATGATGACTATTGTGCTGTTGCCATCACCGCGGTAGCTAACAGTATGCAGTAGCTTTATTCTATTAAAGCGCCTCTTTTCATATCCACTCACACATGTGTCCAAAACAACAAAAACGGCTTTTCAAACAGCAAATGTTAGAAAGACTCAAAATGCAGTTCACGAATGCCATTAAAATGAGTCCTAAACAATGTCACTGGCTGGTGGCCTGAAGAGCTCACAGATGGTCCATTTTTCCTGCTGAAGGGGAGAGTGTGGTTGCACGTCTGATGCTGTCAGTGTTCTGTGAACTAAAATCCCTGCGTAGGTGTGTGCTGTTTCAGATAGCGTAGTTAATTGCATGTGTGTATGTGTACGCATGTACGTCTGTGTACGCATGTGTGTGAGCGAGAGAGAGAGAGAGAGAGAGCGAGAGAGCGAGAGAGAAAACAATTGTGTGTTTCAGGAGGGGCAACTCCTCTTCTGCTCAGTATTCAGCAGCCGTCGTCTCCGTGACAAGGATTGAGAGAAGCTCTGTTAAGGTGCTGTAGGGGGGTTGATGCTGGCTGGCTTGATTCATCCTTTCAAAACCACTTTCCATCAAAGGGCACTGCACATGGATGACAAGCTGTATACACTACATCAACAAAAAAATATATACATTATTTTATTTGTATTAATATGAGAGGAGAATGTCATGGGGGTGCGAAGTAGAGGCAGGGATAGGACCCGAGAGCAGTTCGACGATTTATTAGTAGCAAATGAGCTTACGTACAGGTAATGCAGGTAGACAGGGAGGCAGGAAGATAGGCAACAGGTAAGTCCAAGTCCGGAGACAAAAGCACAAGGAACAGTCACAGGGGAAAACAGGGACATGGAAACTAAACACAGAGCGAACAGATGCACAAACAGTGACGTAAACAGGAAGAATCGACAAAGGCAAGGAACCGGAATATATAGACAAGGGACTAACGAGGGACGCAGAGGCAGGTGAGCACTGGAACACAGGGGAACCTAATCAAAGTTGGTGGGAAAAGAACAAAGACAGGAAGTCTAGAACATACACACAAGAAAATAGACTACCACAATAAAACAGGAAATGAACCTAGAGCATAGAACGGGATGTTACAAAGAAGAGACTTTATACTACAGAAAACTTCTTTTTAAAGTGTACTTTGGAACCATCTAAATATACAACATACTTTGAAAGTCAAACTGAAATTAAATATAATTTTTGCTCAGAATTTAATTTATATATCCTTGTTGTTTGGTTTGACTTGTGTACTTAATTGGTCAAACTTGTAATTTCCAAAAAGGAGCAAAAAAAAAAAAAGCCATATATTTTTCTTGACTTTCAGTAGTCTAATAGGCTTGGCCAGTCCTTGATTGTGATTGGCCACATTCGAAGCCATTGTAAAATACTATATAAAACACACTGTGATCAGTATTACTGTGCAAGACAAATAGTTTCAAAATGTCCGATTTTTTTTACTAGCGTGGATGAGCAGGACAGAGGAGAGACATGAAAAAGAAAGGAGACACACTGAAATTAATGAGAGAAGAACTGTAGAGCTAGAAAAGTAAAGAAACGAAACTGGGACCGTTCTGAGACAATCAACCACTGCATGTGCAAAAACTCTCTGATGCTGGCCCAGAGGCAAGAGAAATCATGCCAGTGACAGGGCATAAATGTGTGAACCGTCTCTGAAATCTTACTGGCACCCAAACTACAAGGAGAGAAGATGCCGGAGAAATATCCCTGCTGCTGGCACCGCGCAATTAAGACAGACCTGGCTAGAGTCCGCAGTATCAGCAAAAAGGGCTAACATAAATGAAAACTACACAATTAATAGCGATATCCAGATAAATGTTAGTAATCATCCCAATCTTTAACCATGCTTTTCCACTGCGTCTGTGTGCATATTTGTTATCAATACATTATTGCATTTTATGTTGCTGTGTGTTTATTTTATGAAACCTTGCCAGGTATATGTAGTAACCGTTTTGCAAAAGCAATGACGGACTCTAGTCAGTAGCACATCACCGAAGTTCACAGCTCGTCTCCTGGCAACGTCAACTCTCTCCACAAATACAGTTTTATCCTCTGAAAATGTATAATCTATCCAAAATAGTTGTATTGCCATTCCAGTGTATACGTCCTAACACAAAAAGTGAGAATTCAATTTAGTTTGATTACAAATGGCCACAATAGTGCAATTTTTAGCGTATTGTTAAGGTATTTGTCCTACAGTTCCAAGCAGTCATTTCTGTACATTATGAAAATCACTTCTTTTATAATGTAGCTTTGACAAAGAATAGTGCAGACTTGATGTTCACTGTGGTGGATGTGTACTAACAAAATTGTCATGCATGGAAATGCATGCCTGGGATGGTCAACAAAATGCATCCAAATGTTTAAAACACAGTAGAATGGTTTAAAATTGAATGTGTAGTACTTTGTAGTCCTTCAAGTGAAAGAGTTTTTTATTCAAATTTGTTCAAAATGCTCCAGCTTCAATTTAAATGTTATAAAGACTCCACAGGGCAGGGTCAGCAACTCGTCAGAGGTGAAGATACATGCTAATGTTCAGTGGGAAATGTAGTCATTTAATAGATTTAAATAATGTTTCTATGTTTTGGGTGCTTTTGGAGTCCATTACTTTAAATAAACTACATATTTTTGTCCCTTTTGGCTTGTCTTTCTGTCTGTCAGTAATTCTTCTCAAAAAGGTTTAACCAACAAATGAAAACACCAAAATGATGTTGTGTTTACAGTTTATTCCCTATAATATCCATATATGGATTCCGCTCAGTGCCAATGAGGTGATCTAGTGGAGAGTACCAAACTTAATTTTGTAAATTAATGCAATTCATATCAATACCTAATGATTTTTGATGACACTTGATTCATTTGCTGCAGCATTAAGCAGGTTCCCATTGTCATTATGATTACACAGAAGAAACAGGAATCAGTTATATGAATGGGGAGAGAAGCCTCTAAAAACACCATAGGGAATCAGCTTTTTGATCACTCTTGGCGTTTCGCATTGTACTTCTCCTCAAAATATGCAGATCTTTGCAAATGAACTCATTACCTCCAGTATTAAATTAGCATAGAGTGCTTGCCAACAGTCTAAGTGCTGATTATGGCAACAATGGGATGTGGACACCTATGGGTGCTTTGTGATTACAGCCTGAGCTGAAGAAGCAGAGACAAGCCAAAATCAGCACCTGTGTTGAATGAGGTAAAGTGTTTATGAGTTGTTGTGTGGGAGGGGTAAGTGGTCCTAAAATTAAGATCCCCGATGTCACAGATACTTGGTGTGACTCTTTCTGTCTGCCCCGTAGTGTGCTTGGTCATAAGCTAGACGGCAATACATATACAGCAAAAAAAAAAATAAGAGACCACTGCAAAATCATCTGAGAGTGTGTCTTGTTGTCACACTTGGGCCATCTGAGAGTACATTTTTGTTTTGATTTGAGTGACCTCAAGGAGGTCAAGGACGCAGTCCAGTCCACAAACGTTGCTGAACATGACTGGTCTACATGACACAACAATGTCGTCCATCGCCATGTACAATACTGTACTTTGTTTGTGCATGTATTTTAGAGTTTCTCAGAGGGTTTTCGGGTGTCATTAAGACAAAAACTTATTCATCAACATATTCACAGTACAAGAAAATTAGGCGGAGGCCAGCATGGCAACTGTGTCCCCATCGGTGTGTGAATGTGAATGTGTGTTTGTCTGCCCTGTGATTGGCTGGCGACCAGTCCAGGGTGTTCCCCCGCCTCTCGCCCAATGTCAGCTGGGATTGGCTCCAGCTCCAGCCCCCCCCACACCCACACCCCCCGGCGACCCTTCGGAATAAGCGGTATAGAGAATGAATTAAGGTTATATGTTATGAACCAAATAAGAAATGCACCTTGTTTGAAGGTAGTATTGCATTATGACAAGCCACTAACTGACACACTCACAGATGTGATGTGATGACATATAGTGCTGTCATCGTGTCTCACAGTCAACCAACAGAGTGATTCTCTTTTGTTATAACAAACCAGGGTAATGCTGAACTGAACCTGAAGGACTGCATTGAGCAAATGGTGACAAATAAATGAATGTGCACAACTTGTTCTTGCCAGCTCTGCCTGTAAAAGGTTACTTACATATGGATCCTGTTCAAATTGCTCCCGTCTATGTGGAGCCAGATAAAAGGTCATCTTTGTTTGACCCTGAGCTGACAGTGTATTGCGTGGCACAACATCCTCCCGCACTCTACAGCTGAGTTTGGAAAGCAAATAAAAAGAAAAGGGCTGCATTAATGGTGTTGTGAAAGATGAGTTCAAAAGAGTGATTAAAAAAAAAAGTCTTGCATGTTTGAGGATGCCTTGCAGCTGTTTCCAGTCCAGAGTTCTGCATGGTTGGGATTAGTCTGATAGCTGTGTGTCCAAATATGATTTTCTAACTCAGTGAGCACAGTGAGCACCCCCTGTCAGTTATAATGGAAAAAGTGGAGTCTTAAAGAAGTGAAATAAGCAGAGGCGCAAGGCGAGGTAAACATTAACATATCAGTCACTCGGCTCACCAGCTGTGTGTATGTGTGTGTTGGTGTCTGCATGTGGTTCTCATTCAACAACACGAGAGTCCAAAGTGCTGGACCTTGGTGACATGTGAAAACTGCAGCATCTGAAGATCATGTCAAGTAATCTGATGTGGTAGTTTATTGATTTCTTTTTGCCTGCCCCCTCATCCGCAGTGCTTCTGTGTCTGATTTAAGGACACTTCAGGTCAGAGATTCCTCCAGTTGTAAGGCACGTTGTTAAGATTGAACCACCCTCCAGGCCAAATTCATAACTAGTAAAAAAAAAAATCATTTTTACAAATAGTGACTTTTCTTATTAATATACAGTAGAAATTAATCTGCCTTGGATTGAGTTTATGAATACAGATAAAAAGTAATCATACATTTATTAAATTTAGGCATTAAAATTATGCAAGCATTATGCATAAATTATGTTTTTATGCCATGCCTCCGCACATCCTCAAGGTTGCTGTTGTGCATAATTCCCATAATTCGACTTAATTTATATCAGTGGGACAAGACTCACAGGTGGACTTCAAAGGCACGCGAGTGATCAATCAGGATGAGAGGTCTGGAGGAAGAATTACCATGATTTATGTCCTTTCTCACTTTTATTTACTACTTGTGCCAAAAGCAGCCACAAAGGAGTTAACTCATGTGAGTGTCCCAATGAGGGCAAAGGCAATCAAAGATAGCTGAAGTGTAATTATCTGAGGGAGAGAGGGGAAAAGCAGTCCAAAACAGTACTGAGGTCCTATCCTTTGGTCAATATAAGTGTGTCCACAGCCAAACACAAGGGTTCCATAACCTGCGTGACACATGATAGAGAAACACCGTAAACACACATTTTGTGTTTGAAACACACATTTAAAAATATTTCCTCCTTCCAGAAATAAACTGGAATACGGAAGAAGCAATAATGCATATGACGCTCTTTCAGTCTTATCGAAAAGGCAGAGGAAAAGATTGAAAAGGCTGGGCTCAGTCAAGTGAATAATCACTATTCATCAGCACAATTCTGTGATGAGTCATTCAACTAATGATACAGCCTGGATCAATAATCTGCTGCTGAAAAATTCAAGCTGTTCTTATTCTAAACTTAATGCACACCCTCGGCAAACATAATGAATATTTCATGACGGTGACACACATTCTGACATCAGTGCAACGTCTGACTGTGTCGTTCGCTTTCTTTTCCGGTCAAATTTGCCAACATTATTTATAGTGCTGAAACAAACTCAAGGACACGTTCATATCCTCTTTGTCTGTATTGATTCTTATATATTTTCATTTTTATTGGGTCAAATCACATCATCTGTCTTACCATGCTGTGTTTAATAGCTCAGTAATATGCAGGGATATGCCTTTGTTGGGATTAACATGTATTTGTAAGTCACAAAAGCAGTGCAGCAAATGACTGACTTTTTAATTTATAGCCTGTATCACCGAACAATCTAGAAAAACAAAGATTCATCCTTCCTGAACAGTACAACTGCATAGCGCACTGCTGTACGTGACGCATTGAAGAGAGGCAGGTTCTTCCATTATAACGCTGTTGTTTACATACTGCGATCATCTGACCTTTTCAACCAGAGCAAACAAAGGGAGGAATTCAGACGTAGAAACTCTGACCTTTTTTTAATTTAGCAGGAGTTCAGTCTGGAAGTGAAATTAAAAGACCTTTCCATCAAAATTATTATGAATCGGCATCAATCAAAAATGGCTCTGCGTTCTTTCACTTTCCTCCACTAGATCATGCTAATTCTACCTTAGCTATAGGGTAATTTCCATTTCCTCCAGTTAATTAATGCACAAAACATTAAATTCATCTTGCAGAATTTATTGGAAAATGTCAATCATTTTCCTCCACAATTCACCACAATTTGCATACGGCTAATTTCCCTAATAGCGTCTGGAATTAAAATGTAAATTACTTCAAGTTATTAATATCCATATGCAAACCATGAGGGTCCGCTAGTTTATTTGATAATGAATGGCGTCATCTTCACAGAGAGGTCACAGTGCAGCTAAATGGCTGAGGACAGATTCTGCAGTGCTATGCAACATTACCCAGTTCTCTGCAGGTGAGCACTCACTGTGGATTTCTTTCATGTTCATCTTTCAATGCCAGGACAATATTGTCTGCGTCTAACTGAAAGTTAGAGTTAGTCTGGTGTTCTTATTAACACTGCATTCAGTCTCCTTACTGGTTACTTTATGGATGCTTTTATTCCAAAAACCTACAGCATTTGGAATGCATGTCGTTTCTTTTTGTTTTGGTTGACCCTAGCACGATATCCAACGCCAGATCAAAGCAAATGCTTCTACATTGTGATCCTAACATCACTCATCTTCCCAAATGCCTTGCTTAAAGACCAAAAAGTACTTCCCTCTACAGTGAAGGAGTAAATATATGTTCTGTCAGCTCCATGTGTCTTTCTGCTCTGTTGTTCTTATTCTTTCCAGCCATATCCACCCATACTGTCCTCAAACCAAAGAGGATTTTTAGACAAAGAGGAGTACATACTATACTGTATATATTTTAGCTGGGGTTACCTTAATTCACATTGGGTTTGATTTAAATGTGGGACTGATTACTACAACAGGAGTATGCGTTTATGTAGTATATAAACATGCACTCACATGCATACTGTACAGTGATTGTAATACATACTTTATGACAGAGTATCTTCAATATATAAAAAACAAAAAGACAAAGTCAGCTTGATAAGAATTCAGGAAAACAAATAAATAGACCACTTTCATGGCAGATAAATAGATAGGCCAGAAGACAGATAGGTATATCAATATTACACAGATCGATTTAGGAACAGTGATATAGCAAATGGCATACTTGCTTCAAGATATTGCTCTCAGTGCTCCAAGCTGAGGTCTTGCTGCTGCTACACAGAGAGCGATATGAGCCATCTGCAGCAGCTGCCAGCATGGCAGCAAGGCCCTATCACGCAAACCATCTAATAACTTGTGCCAGATAGTCAGATGCTGAACAATATTACCTTCATCCAAAAAGTGTTTCCCCCGGGAACGACACGCAATCAAACTCAGTTGTATTTTGCCATCCAAATCATGTTATACTGATAATGTTACACACTCAAACAGACTTACAGGATTACAACCTCCTCTGGAACCTAGAATCTGCGCTAAAAACAAACATGAAAAGGATTTGCAAGAAGCGTATTTTAGTATTTTATGTATGAGACACTTATCATGTACACGTGAAAAGCATTCCAGGAAAACAAATCTGAAATCCTACCCTCCACATTAATGAGGAAGATTCATGAATGCACATTTAATGGAATAAATGTGGTGCATTTAGCAATTTGTGACTTCCTGTGAATATACAGTGCTGATCTGAATAACGTCAAGATATCTAGGGGAGGCACCAAGATATTTACTATCGATAATGCAAAAGGTTGTTCATTAGCACTTAGTGTGTTGGTGTGTGTTGTTCTTTCCATTCCTAATTACAGATAGCAGCAGTGCTCTTTTAGCTGAAGCTAAAAGCCTCAGGGGAAGGGGACACAATTGCCTGCTGAGAAAGTGAGAGTCATTTGTTCTAATTTAATATTTATCTATTGGAGGAGGCCGAGTTATCAGAAGGAGCTAAATTTAAAGACGCCCAAGCATGTCGAGAGAGAGTCAGCAAAAAATACAGAAAAACAGCCAGCTCGGATGACCCTTAAACAGAAAGTGAAGAAACCAAACGGGAGGAAGCTCCGTTTGTGTATGTGAGAGACTGAGAGGGAGAAAGAGAAAGATGCAGAGTTCGCAGATATGAACATTACAGCAGGACTCAAGCACTTTGTGTTCTTCACAACTCTTCAGTCGCATGTCCATAGCAATAAACACTTATATGGTGTTGGATGTCGCTTTGGCCCAGAATCTACAGCCAGAGCCTGCTTGAACTCTGTCCACTGGTGACTGACCGTTCCAACATACCATGTCAGTCAACTATGTGATTAAGCAATAATGATTTGTTGGTGAAACACATTCAAGAGCACTCTTCACTGTAAGAAAAACCATTGCACAAGCTGTTCTGACATGAAGGAGTAATTCGGAATGGATTGTGGCTTTGGCAGAGAACGATGTCCCCATTCTTAATCTACCGAACTGTTCTGCGTCTTTATCTCGTGGTTCTTAGTGATAGATTTTGCATAGGCCATTTCCTGCCACTCAATGTGCCCAATGTGCCCAACCCTGGATGTCAAATTCTGGCATGAAACTAGCTCGTAGGTCAAACTCAAAGCTCACTGAACTGAAATGCTGAGTATGGTCAGGCGTGTCTGGTTTGCCTGTGGTAACGTCAGAAGCAAATGGCAGCGGCCCTCACTAAACTACTTCAATAGAATATGTGAAATTATTGTTCTGCCCAGGGTTTCAGAAATCAATTTTAAGCCACGGCAAGTGCACTTTCATGCAAATCCACTCCCTGTCCAGGTAAATCCTTTAAAAAAAATGCCTCAGTGAAATTAGAAAGACTTAGACATGCACATACAATGGCACTATGAGCCAAAAAAAAAGTGCTGTTACCCATTTCTCAGGCCACACTCTGTTTATCTTGAGTGTGTCAGCTTTGTAGGAAGGATCAGTAGGCCTCATGGGAAACTGAAACCTAATCCCATTTACTCTGGTATTTCACCATGAGGAGTATCTTCTCTACTTTAAACCTGTAATCCCAGGACAAGATCACAGAAAAGACTGATCTATCACTCTACATTAGGCATAAAAGCACAGAAGATGGGTAAAAGTGAACAGAAGAGCTTGGATAATTTTATAAGGGCACCATTTAACTATTTGCAGCATGCAATTTTGTTCCTCAGCTTTTTGCTTTAGTATTGAGTGTTAGTTTTGGGAGGCAGAGGCTTGCCAGACAAATATGCCCTGGGGGTGCAGGCACTCTTTGTTTCTCAGAGTATGATCCTAACCATGCGTCAGAAACGTGTTTGAACAGTTGGAATAAAATATTGGAAGCATCTGCTAATGCAGTAAGACTATGCTGGAGTGTTTTTATCTGAAAGTTACAGTTAATTTCCGTTTCTGGATGGATGGCTGATTTGCCATGAGGGTAATACCATCGTGTACCTCCCTTGACCTTGGAGCCTCACAACTGAGAAGAATCAGCATTAGAGACGTGAGCTGTACAGTGTCTCAGATCTGTGTATGATTGGATGAGCATTTATCTTCTATAAAGACTGTGTTCTTGTGTGGCTGGACATATTGTGAGGAGTGGAATTTTAATTACTTTGCTCCTATGGCAGGACCTGTTTTTTATGTAAGACTATAAAACCTACCAACAGATTATATTTTAGTAACCATAATATTAGTCACCCTGAGTAGAATACAATATCATTTAAATGGTTTACTTTCTTTTAGATTCACATTTAGAAGTACAAATTTTTATTTTTTTTGGGTGTGGAAAAGCATCTGAAGATAAAATACTTATTTTCTGTGTGGTTCTGAGTGCCTTGAACACAGGCAAACTTTGTATTCCAAAAGACAGGTGGAGAATAACTCAATTCAGCCAATAATGAAAGAAAATCTAAATCAATTTAGGAGAATTATAACCCAAAGTCCAAGTGCTGCACTGGGTATTCTTATCTCAAGGCTTCCATGAGATCCGGTAAGCTTTTCCCACAGCTGCACTACACAGATAAATTCTTGAACAGCTGAAATGCAGAGGGCTGGCCTCAATTCATGCTTGAGCACAACATGTTAATGATTCCAAAGATAATACAACCCTTAATTATTCTTTCACTAGGAGCCACTGAAAAAGTGATTATTCCAAAATTAAACACTGCTGAGCTGTGTATTGTTAAGTTTCTTCACTATTGATCGATTCCTTTCAACCTCATTTACGAGAATAATCCAAAGTGACGCGAGGGGCTTTGATGACAGTACCAGTGCTTTTCAAACTGTGGATTAGGCCAGTATGAATTGTTCTATATGTCCTCTCATGCTGACTCGCCAAGCTGCATTTAAATGTGCAAGCAGCGTGACAACTCCCTCCTCACCATCACCACATATTTCAAAAACGTTTTATCATCTTTCAATCAGCACAGTCCAAAGCGGGGCTCCCACTCTGTTATGATTTTCCATCAAGACCCTCATGAAATGAGCAGCCTCAGGCTAAACAATTTCTATTGGGTTTAAAAAAAAGTAGAAACATCTGATATGAGGGGAAATCTATTTGTTCATGAATCCAACATTGCAAGGACAACCATAACAACAGGTTTTGCAGAAAGAAGGAAAGTACGGTTCATCACAAACTTATTGATTCTTGACCTGAAATGTGACCAAGCACTTTTTCAGTGGACCCTAGCTGTCAATGTGTTGTGCCCAATTCTGTTTGTTAGCCTGACAGACTGGTGACCTGTCCAGGATGTTTCCTGCCTCTCACCCAATGCATGCTTGCGTAGATCTCAGCCCCACTGCAGCGTTACCAACACAACTAACGGAAAATAGCTAAGGCCTGCTGAAAATGCTAATTTATATGTCACCACGTCAGTACATGCCATATCAACATACAATACAACACACATGATAGAAAGACATCCATGGAAGTGATACAAAGTCTCTTTAAACCAACAACTTTCCACATTTGTCAGAACAGGCGCTTTAATGCAGGATGATCCCCGCTCCGCCCAGCTAACTCTTTGCTACGGTGCTGGAAGCATCAGTGAGTCCAAACTGATAGAAGAGATTTCCACACACTTAGATCTATGCACTGTTTCGCTTTATTTTAAGCTTTTGGTCTATCAGACCTTCACCAGAGCATACATGTATGCTCACTGGTGCTTAAAAATAAAAAAAAAGGCCTTAAAAGTCAGGTTTTCTTTTAAACCTGATGATTTGTGAAGCACTTTTGTAACATGAATTTTGAAAAGTGCTCTATAAATAAGGATTATTGTTAGTATTCTTACAAAAAAAGTCACTAAATCTAGCTAGAAAGTCAGCATGTAACACTGGCCCCCAGTGACCATGAACAAGGACTTAAACAATAAGAATTGTTATTGATTTTTATTTTTCTAGATTTACTGCATTCATGTTTTCTTTTTATTTAACTGTAACATAGGTTTTCCAGCTGTGAGGCATGCTTTCCCAGGGGAGGCACAGTTATCTAAATTTTTCTGCGGGGGGGATAGTGTCGGACTTTGATAACCCCAGCAATGTAGCAATATTACGACCATGTTTTTGCTCAAAGGGTTTCTTAATTTCACAAAAGTCTCTATCCAGAAAGTGGTATTGCAAAAGGATCGTCTTGTAATAAACATCTAATCTTCAGGCCAATAAAATGTACTGTGTGAAACATGACTGTGCAGGGGAAAGAAAAGAGCGCAGATGATGCCGATTTCAAACTTTCCGATCACACCTACACTACACTCTACACCACCTCCTGCCATCATTTGTTTGATTTACTTTGAAAAATCTTGTAACCTTAATATGACCTGCTGTTACTATAGGGATACTAACAGTTAGTCACAAAGTCAAAGTTAACTTTGGGCAGCACGAAGACAAGGAAAATGTCAGTGTAGTCATCTGTGCAGCAGTTAAATTACTGCAGGTTACAGAAATGGAGACAGCGTCGACACATACATAAGACCAATGCTGTAAAGCATTTTCACCCAGAGTCACACCTGAGGGTTTACCTCCACTAAACAGCTATGGGCACAGCACACATCTGCGTCACAGGCAGCCCATTACAGCTCTGAAACGCCATTCCAAAATTGAGGGCAAAGCCTTTGATCTTGGGAGATAGCTGGTTCTGCAAGGTAATATGAAGAAAAATAGCACAAGGAGGAAACAGGGAGCAAAAACACAGAGCACGAGGGACACACATATAAACAAGCTTCAGCTTGCAAGCGAGCTTTGACCTCTCCGTCTATATCTCCTGTTCATACGATCAAAATGATCTTCAGATGGCCTGTTTCCATAGTAACGTACTGCCTCATGCACATGTGAACACACAAACACACCTGAGGCAGCAGTCCTGTCAACTGTGGTTTCCACTTAGACTACATCAATGGATGAGCAAGTTAGATTAGGATGGAAATGTATCTGATGTGGCTCGGCCTCGCTGACGGGATCTATTCTCCACACGAAGCGGGAGATCACTAACTGAATCCTCCTGTAGTTCGCACCTTTCTCTCAGTTTGTGATCTTCTAAGCTTAATCACGGCATACTATAAGTGGCTCCAGGTGAGCTGGTACAGGGAAAAGAACCTTCAAATAAAGGTTTTATTTAAAAAAATAAAACAAAATCAATATTTTTTTTGAATTCCAGAGTACACACATACACACACACAGACAGACTTCAGATAAAGGTTTCTTTCTTCCATGACAAGCCAAGACATTTATTTTTACCAAAACACAGATTCAACCATGAACATGGCTTTCAGACATGCCAGGTTGCCTGGCAACCTAGGTATGACTTGGCCAGTTATGCATATTTCTATTCAACACACAAAAGCATAAATTATTGAGTTGATTGAATTTCCCTTAAGTGCCATATTCTGGGTCGTTAGACACAACAACAAATGCATTGTTAGACTCTGAGCGTCTTATGGTCTAATAGCACACAGTATAAAACTCTATCCTTAAGAAATACAAAGGATGTGTCTGTTAATGGTAATGATGAATCATTATCAAAAGCTAAAGGTTTACTATAGTATTTTGCCTGTAAACAAGGTCATATATGAGCCACTTAGCATCTAGCATTGTCGTAAATAAACTAAATCTGGTTCTTAGGTTTAACTGTTATGATCCCCTTTCATCTGTAACAATTTACAGCTTAACAAAGGCTCTGTGTCTCTTTGCAGACAATCCCACATGGGGTTTGTGGACATCTCACTCAATACCAAAACCAAACAACTGTTTTGGGAAGGACGATTTCAGCATTTCAAGTTGCTGCCTAATCTACAATCTGAAAACATTTTGTTCTGGGTTAAATGGTCTTACATAGCTATTCGTCGAATCTGACCTCAATCTTACGTTTCACCTTGAAGGATGCACATTTATCTTTCCCTATCCCAGGAGACCGGACAGGACAGCTAGTCATTGCTCCAGCTGTGTTCAGAAACCAACTCGAAGGGCTGGTAGTCACAGAATCTCTGAGGCATTGCATTCTGGATCAATGCAGACTATTATTTTGTGTTGCTGTTCCAACAGCTTGTGTATGTCTTCGTTAGTGCCAGACGTCGACCTCTGATGGAAAGAGATGTTGAGAGTAGAGCTTCTCTCCCTTGCTCTGTTAAGTGCACCTCCCAAATCAATAAACTAGTCATTTTCAATTTCTGTTGCAGAGTTAGCTTGAAACATGCCATTATTTATTCCACGTAATGGGTCTTCAGATGTAATGTGAGTGGAAAGATGCTCAGTTTCACCCAAAGACTTCTTCTGTGGGAAAGTATTTACTGATTTAGGATTTTCAAGGATGTTAGCACAACACCATGTGAAAACACACTAACAAATACCCAAAATATGACTCATACACTCTACAGCTAGCTCAAATTAACAAAGAAAATGTTACAGTCATTCAGAACACTACATCTGTTTTTTTTAACTGCAGAAACGGCACATAGGACACTTAAATAAATTCATGTGGAGGAACGGTGGGCATGAAATAAAATAAAATGTTTACATTTTAAATTAAACAACTGAAAAGAAGTCAATATAGAGTTGTACTTCTCAGCTTCTGGCTGTCCTCAGGTCATGACATGAGGTGATTTTGCCAAGTAATTATGGGAGTTTTTCTGGTCTGTTAAGTTTTCAAATTCATGTGATATAGTTTTCTTTTTGCTGATTGATAATGTGGTTTAGTCTAATAGGGATGGTGTTGTAGTGCTGAGGCTGTCTGGCGCATGTTAGGTTGCCTGGACAGAGCCTCAGCACCAGCTGGCTGAGGGGACTCTTCTCTGGCTTCAGCTCTTGGCAGATTAGGGCTAGTTTTTAAGCGATTGCAAAATTGAATTGCTCTTTTTTTGCTTTTTCAGTATGAGGGGGTATTGGCCGAGGTCTGCTCTACAGGAATTGTTTGGTGTCTCGCACTGGAAATATTCTGTATCCCGTATTTCACTGCATACAGAACTCTGTGTGGAAAGATTCTATTACTGTTTTGATGATATTATTATTAAATTATTGTCCCATTTGTAAAATTCCTGATTTAATTTTAAATTTCCATGCCATAGAGAATTATCCAAACTAACTAAACTTTGGAATGTTGAATTTAATATTTCTTCCAATTGCATAGAAAACTCTCATTGCTTTGTCTCTCAGATCTTTCACAGCCAAGTTGAAGCTTCCTGTGGAGCTTAGATTGAGGCCACGGTCTGTGTAGTTTTTTGTAATTGTAATACAGTATGTCCACAATGCACTTATGTCTAATTATTCTCTAATTGCTGTCTGTTGGCACAGGTAATGGCAGCTCAGCCACTCAATGTTGGTGCTGAGACTACAATGTTTGGTGGTCATGTCTTTCACTCTGATGAGAGTTTCAGTCTGATGTATGATGCAAATTGCAGCGAAAGTGTATTCGGTCACCAGCTGAGAGAACCAATTACCATGCATGTCAGCTAACAGAAAATAGTGTGGCAGTGATATTTAAAAGTCATTTTTTTCTTTATAGAAATTCATAGCGTCAGATCAGCAATATTTAAACCTGTGTTCAGAAACCGAAAAAGGTACTGCCAGAGTGCCTATTGCAGCTCCAGCAAAAAATGTGGTGTTATCCTGAAAAAATTTTGATCATGGATCAACTTTTGCCCCAAATTAATGCGACTTTTGTAATGTAAACGAGGGGATTATACCGTTTACCTGGCTATCACCAGGAGGATAGAAGGATAGATGTGATCACTGTGGTGATAGCTTCCCCTTCCTCATTATCACACTGTGCAGTGTTTTGGCATCTATTAAACCTTCAAATTATTGGATCCAATTACTCAAATTGGCTTTCCTACATCATATTTCATCAATGCAGCTCCTTGAAATTTTTTAACACAGGGTTGTTTTTGGTTTGAACGGCTGGTAACAAACATGTGGTACATGGAGTGACGGATACATAGTAAAGACAAAAAGCCTACATTGGCCAGTCACCATTGCCATTCCTCTTTTTGTCCTATTGTTTTTTGGCAAATTGGATTATGTTTTTGTAATATAATGTGTTTTATATTGTGTAAAATTCAAAGTTCTGTAAATATCTTTTACGTTCTGTGTGTCCAGTTGACACCAGCTGCACAATGACAAAGAAAATACTTTTTGATTCATTTGTTATACAGTTTCATGATTGACTTCCCATGCCAATTATCACAGTTATTAAGATATTTTTTACATTATATTATTTGCTACTGACACATACTATTTCCACACCATAACTATTTCACTATGACAGAGAGCTATTTTCTCTGCAGGCAACATTCAGAACTGTATTCCCATAATGAAATGGTTTTCAATTTATTCCTTACAAGATAAGCCGTCATATTCAATCTGCTTAACATACAAGTCCACCAGCTAGAGGAGTAATATCATGCATCTCGCACAGGCAATTAAATTTTTGTGGCCAAAAAGAACTAATTGCAAGTAGCACTAAAAGACTAAAAGCCATTGTTTTACATATTCCTTCTGGATAGTATCCACTCAATGAATGAGATATCCCTGGGCATTTCATTAAGTGCAATACTCTTGACCGTTGCAGCATTAAGAATGACAAGGATTTGACCTTGTCTGTATAAATCATAGCAAATAACATTCACAGAGATCAGGCAATTATAACTTTGAGGAAAGGCAAATAGAAATAGGAATAAACTAATTGAAAATGTGAAAATGAGACTTCTAAAAAGTGACCTCAAGTTCAAGCTGGCTGCCTTTGGTATAAAAGAATCATTTTGAAATTCAAAAAACACATTGAAGCCATGAACTTGGTGAAGCTAATTCTAGTATTTTGAAAATACTGCAGGATGTTTGGACAGCAGAGGAAAACCTAGGAAGCACTCCGCTGCAACAATACATGAAGATAAAACTTCCTTTTAACTAATTTACCCAATTTCCATTCTTATTTGTCAGTCTGGGATTGAGCTGGGCCACAATAAGCCATCACCATAGTAGCACATGGCAGCATTCATGGTTCCAAGGCCCATTACACAGGCCTGGTGGAGTCAGTGGAAGGGTTGAGAGGGCAGATGGGACCAAGGTGATGCATTATGCATGGGTAAGAACCGTGCTCTGGAGGGCCAGCTGAGGCCCCAGTCAGAGAGGGACAGGCTGACCCAGCCAGACCCATCACGCACTGGCTCCCTCTACAGCACCTCCCCCCAGTAATCTGAGACTGTGCGCAGCCTGCACGCTTCCATGACCCTGGGCACAGGTCCAGCAGTATTGGCTAATATATGCAGATGTCAGTCCTTTGTGTTGAAATATTAATTTGAAAACTTCCAGGATAGTGATTTGATTTGATTCAACTGACTTGCAGTGTTCACAAACTCTAAATATGGATGATTATTACCTTAGCGTGTACTGTCAGTTAAGCAGTATTCATCGTTTGTCGGCCTCTTGGGGGCAGCAGAACAAGCAGTAAACACAGCATTGGCATTTCATCAACTTTTTATCAACATACATGTATGGAAAACATGTTAGAAGATGCCTATTTACACATCCAGCAGACACGGAGCAACATTAGAATTGGAAATGAGGCTGACGAACCAAAACAGTAAAGTCGCAAGCCATAAAACCAAAATAATTTGCATAAAGGTTGACTACAGAGTTGAGTGATAGTTGCCTCTGAGATCATCACTAAGAGAGACCACTTTGACATTACACATCGTCATTTGACCTATTTTTATTGTGAAAATATTGATTAGTGCAGCTTTAAGTCAGAATGACCATCCATTGCCAACACAATTGTTTTCAGGGATTTAAATATTACTGTATCCTTGTTTGTGAGTTCAGAAATAGAAGACTTTGTAGGGCTACAATACTTAATGGTGAAGCTAAGTTTGACCCTTTACAACCATCCAATATTGATTCTCTCAGAATAGCTGGCAATGCTAGCAATATTGATTTGCTCTGTGTTCAATACATATTACAAATGCCTCACAATTTCTGGCTTTTTGTGAAAATTTCATTACAAGAAATATTGATCCGATATCTTTCTATATTCATTGTTTTTTTTAGCTCTAAATTTTTATGCTACTCTGTACTTGCAAAAAAAAAAAAAAAAAAGATCACCATGTGTATTAGTCTGCTTTGCTTATTCTGTAAGAGCGACAGGCATGTCTGCAGCTCTTCACTGATGATTAGAGCAGAGTGGAGGTCGAAGGGAGTCAGATAGATCTTCTTTATCAGTGTCTCCACTCAGTCAATGTCAGAGTCACCTTTTCTGGCCCCCAAACTCCGATGACGTTCTCAAACTCTCCCCTTCCCTCCCACCTTTTCCCTTCACTGATGAGTGACAGCTCAGCTAATGTAGTCACAGCCAGATACAGCACGGGGAAGGGCAGATAGAGGGAGGGTCGGTGGCAAAAACTCAGCAGCCACTCTCCCCCAGCTTGAGTGCAGGATGCACACCAGATGGGCCTTTGGAGGAAAAAAAAGATCCACGCGAAGCGGCTCTGCAGTGGGCTGTCTCTTGCAGTCAATAGTAGCTGTCTGTTACAATTGTCATGTTCTAATAATATGTCGTGATAAAGTTGAGAAAGGTGAAGGAAGCTTTGAGAACTTTCAGAAATTCGTGGTCCACTACCTCATCAAGCCAGTGTTTTTCTCAGCTGTTGTGGGGCTCCCCCCCTCAGTCACTGCAGAACAGCAGGGGACCCACCAAGGTGGAAGTATAACAAAATGAAGAGGCAACCAATTTCATTTGATCACAGCCAGAAGCAGAAAACAAAAATGGTTATAATGGTACTACTCGGTGTACCTACAGAATATCATTCATAATTATAAATTGATTTGGGGGCATGATGGAAAAGAAACCTGTACTGCACATCAAATAGTGTATTAAAGGATCAAAATCATCCATGTGTCATCTGTTTTTTCCTATGCTCCATGTTAAGTCTCGGATAACCATTGTGATGTTATGCAACATCTTTTTAACATAATACTTTTAATTATTCAGTATTATTTTAGCCAAATGTGATAATCATAATAATCCAATTAGATTAAAATGATGTGCAGTTCACTGTAGTTTTAGCTATTATTCTTGTTAAATTTTGAAACAATGCTAGACACCTACATGTGTGGGTCTAAATTCAAGTGGTTTATTTTGTTACTACATACATCATTTTAATTGGCCATTTCCTGTGTAGGTTATCATTTAGAGATTTGAGTATCACAAAATGTGTTATTTTGCATGGAATTAAGCTGATGTCATGGATATGTGTTACTTTTCCAACCATCAAATGCCTGGAGACCACATTTCCAGGTCTGTCACATTTCCAGGTCCATAGAAGCCCTCAAATTACTGTAATACTTAATCATCTTATATTTTGGACCTGAATGTTTTCTGTTCTGTCATCGCCATTTTTTTAGATACTACAGGCTGGTCCTGACACATTAAATATAAAGAAATTTTATGTATTCTCAATATTGACAACTCAACCACTCTATACTGCATGTAGCGTCTTGTTCTGAGGAATCAAAAATGGATAGCAATGTTTACTGATAGACACCTGCTACGTGACATTTTACTTGCGCTTCAACTTAAATGAAAAGAACAACGTTCGAAAGAGTGCTGACAGAATGAGAGGCACCCAAACAGCAAGTAAATTAACATGACAGTGTTTTGTTGAAAGAAAGATGGCTACCTGTCTTTTAGAGGAAGAATGAGAGGTAACAGTGAAAAAAAGGAGAAAAGCTTGTTCATTGTCAGACAGCAGTTTTGGCATGCCAGTCGATCTTTCTTGGGCTTTGAGCATTAAATATGCTTTTTTGCTTCAGAAAGAAGTATACACCAAGAGACAGAGAATCAAAGAGACACAGATGCTAAGTAGGTGCACTTTGTTGGGATCTGTGTTGTAAGCCATTTTAGTTTTGCATAAATGATGACATGTAATAATGGCCAAATAGAGAGGCAAGAAGCAAACACTTGAAGACTTGCAATCTTGTTATTTATACATTAGAGTTCGTGACCATTTGATTCAACAGCATCTGTTACGTTGTAGTTCATACGGCACATTCTTCTGCACAAATTAATTTGTCTTTGTATGAGGGGATACAAATGACACTGTAACAATTTATCACAAAAAGCATATGCATATTAAATTCGCAAACAGCTCAATCACACTCTTGACATTGCCACTTCAGCTGGCTGCATCCTCGCACTCCTAAGTGGAGCTTGTAGGAATCCAGTCTCGCATCTCCTCCTCTTCCCTCACAAAAGGTTGCGTTAAATTATCAGCAGGAGCACGAGTGAAGCAAGAAGCGAAAACCAAGCGAGGGAGAATATATGTAGGGGAGAGGGTGCCAGTAATGTCATGTCCCCATCGTCTCTATTCGACACGACAATAATGGTTCAGCAAATTAATTTATTAACAAAAGGTGCCACGCTAGCAGTCCGCAAACAGTCTCATAGCTGCTCACTTGGTTGAATGATTCCCCAGAAAATGACACCGGGGTCATCTCTGAATAAGAGGACTTGGAGGAAACATCAGTAAAATGAGGGGGGTGGGGGAGTGAACACTTTCTAACGCTATGTTCTATTCAGTAGATCTGTCATTGCACTGAGGGAATATAAGTGGCAATTGACTCTGATGGAGGAAATGTAACCTTGTTGTTGCACCCCTATTACACACAGTCAATATTTTCATTTCATTTGAGGCCCTTTGCCAGAGCAGCTCAGAAATAGCATTCTGTGTCTTCACAAACAATTTGCGCTGGTACAAAATGAAGTGTGAAGTCTACTCCTACACTGCAGGTCTGCCAGGTATTGGCTCTAACTAGGTTTTACAATGTCGTGATTTCACAAATCCAAGCGTCTTTTTTGACATTTGTTCTCCAAGATCACATTATCCAGCAATTTATAAGGTGGATTAAATGGGTCTCATTTTATATCGGTCCTGGATAATCTCCCTGCATTACCACATAGGTCTGCAGCTAATGATTATTTTCAAACTGATTATCCCACAATTTTTTTCAGATTCATCAAGCAATTCATCATCTGCAGTTCTTTGTTTTTGGAGTTTAAAAGGATCATTGTCTAGGCCACTTCAGAAATCTTCTCTAACACCGTATATATAAGTGCCACGATCATGACCATGAAAGTGGCACAGCAAGATTCACTCAATATGTGGTGGTGCTCGAAGGTGGCGACATTGTTTTCATCCAGGATGTGTTACAGGGCTAGAATTAAAGCTTCTACACATTGCAATTGGTCACAGCAGCACAAATGTGCATATCAAAGTTCACCAAAATTGAACTGTAAGCAAAAGCACTGGACTAATTTACCCCACCACCATCGTCACTGATTACAGTTTCGCGGTTTTTAAAATGAATTGATTTTGGTGAACATTTCTAGAGCTGCCCCTGAGAAGACCCAGAGTCGAGTCGCCTTTTGTCAGTTGAATCAATGCGGCCATTTTTTTTCATTGTACAAAGAGCAATGCAGGAGCAACAGCATGGCAGGCTGCAAACCTTACAAGCCAAATTTCAAAATCTTGACTCGTGAAATCGTGATTAGGGAGCAGCCCTAGAAATTCCACCTGTAATACCTGCCACCCTTCTACTCCTAGGTGGAGTAAGACCAGAGCTGAAACCCCTAACCTGTATCCAACAACTTTTTTTTGTCAGTGATGATGTGTCTCATATCTCTAGCCCCAGCTGCCTTCTTCAGAGCTAATGAATATACTGTTTCTTGTACCTGTGCATCCACCAGGAGGTGCCTCATCAGGGTCATGGACTTCTGCAGAGTGTCCTTCTCAGGGGGAAGAAAGGCATGCTCCTCCTGCTCCAGGGGCTTGGGTCCAGTCACAATGAAGCTTGCAATCTGGTCATTCAGGCTGTTCAGGGACTGCACAGCTAGAGGGCGACACAAAGATACATGCCATCACAAATAGGTTAACACACAGAGCATTTGTTCTACGTGGTTTGGATTTTTTATGTGGTGATTAAAGATACCATGGTCATTAATCTGGTGAATTTAGCCTAAAGCTGGGGAAGGCAAAATCTATGCAACTTCTGCAAAACCTTACTCCTCTCTGCTGCCTCGTATCACTCCGCTAAGCCCCTCCCACCAAACCCACAACTTCAACCGACAGCCACAGGACTCGGTTAGCCTGCGAAACCTTATCCATCATGGGGCTCGCTCTCCATGGCGTAAGCCTCACCGAGACTCTGGGCCCTCCTGCCTTTTCTAAAACGCCCCTCCAGTGCTTCTCAGCTGCAGAGAAAAGCACCCCAGGATTCAGAAGCAGCTGCAACACCATCCAGCAGCAGGATGAGAGGCTAGCACACCGCACACACATGCCTCTGTCCCCCCTCAAACGTTTTCCCCCACTGTTAGTAATCATGCCTCTTTGCCACTTGTCATTACGAGCATCAGGTCATGGAACATAATGAGCCTGAAGCTCCGTGTGAAAGCCAGGATGTGTCATTTTGTACTATACGCCGCTGTGGGCAAAGGAGGTATTGGAAGTTTTCCATCATTTATTCAGGCTTTCACCATCTGAAGGGACATGTACGCACATCTGCATTTGTAGCTTAGCCAATACGAACGCACTGTCTCTCAAACAACCTGTGATAGGCCAAAGTCTCTCCCGTCACGGGCTAGATTTTCTGAAGCCTGAAAACAGAGGCAAGAGGACGGGCAGAAGGAGAGGTGTACTCTCAGGCCACTTGAATTACAATATGCTGGATGGTTATTAAGGAATCTGTGCCCAATGACGCCAAAGGAATACTGCCTATCGCAGCTTTAAACTGCACTCCTCTTGATCCTCCAGGAAAAAGATTAAGAACAAATTATAGCTTTTTATATGTTCTCCCTAATCAGAGTGCAGGCAGGCTTAAGTCAGTCATAAAATGCTTCGAATACCAGAGTGCCACTACACACACGCATAAAGGTATTTCTGCATCCTTTGTGGATGTATTGCCGTCCTCTTACTGAGCAGGAACGACAGAGATAACAGTGGAAGACCATGGTTTCCTACTGTCACACTGTCACCGACATTCGCTGTCAACGCCCTTTCTAGTCCAGAATGTTCCATGTCGGCCTGAGAGCCATCCTGTTTTTGTTTCCCCGTTCTTGCCCTTGTGTGTCCCTGGCAAACCTCTCCTTTCAGGTTTCCTCTCCAGCTAGGCGTCCACAATAAAACCTAGCCAGCCCTACTGCATTTCCTCCTCCTCACACACACACAGACTTCCTCAACACTCTTCCATTTACCATTAATCCCCCTTAGCCTTTGAAAGGTCAACACAACTATTTCCAATGCCACCCACATGTTGGAAATGTTGGATAAATGAAAGAGTTGTAGAAAAAGCAATTTCCATATTTTTGTGCCTTTTTAGCATAAGTATCTTTTGTATTTTTCATGAGCTTCTACACTAACCCCTAATGTCTCATTAGCCATCTTCACAGCATTTAAACTTTGCTAAAACCTCAATCCTCAAACTTAAAGCTTTATCAGTTACAAAGGGAGAGAAAGGTGCAGTGATCGAGGAGCGACCTTCTGTCCAGAGGTCATCTGATACAGGCTCTGAGCTTGTCTTCTGCTGGAATCATGCACGGGCACATTTCTGCCAAATAAAGAAATCCAACCTGCCAAAGCCATATAGAGCAGGATGATTTTAGGCCAAGAATTTGGATAGGGTCTTTTCGGGATGCAAATATAAAGCCTCTTTCACACACAAAAGCCCACGCAAAAAGAAAAAAAAAAAAAAAAGGGAGAGCATAGATTAATGTGTTACATAACCAAAGAATTCTTTCCACCGTGGCTGACATTTTCATGCAAACAAGCTTTGAGTAAGAAATTTGACAAGTCGGCACTGAAGGCGGCAGCGATAAGAAGGGAAAGAGGGGGCTGAAGAGGAAGACTGTGTGCCCATGAGGTGAGAGTTGAGTAGACGTCAGATGTTTTAATACGTGAGTGGGCTGGTTCACCTGAGTTCACAGACACTCCAGCCGGTTCACCTCTCTAAACACTGCTTTAGCATATAAATAGATACTACACCGCAGAAAGCTGTTGAGTGTGCAAGGGTCTGTTCCTACACATTTTTAGTGTATATTTAAGTGTGGTTGATTTAAAGGCAAAAGGCCACATTTTGTCTTTCTGCTAATTTCAGCATGTTTGTGCTAAAGCGGAAACCACACAGACTCAGGTGCTGCTTCAGGTGAGCTCCGTCAGATATGGTTCCTGCCGCTTACTCTTAGTGCCCTCCACTGGCCAGTTAATGAACGTGCAGCACTTGTGAATCAAACACTGCAATGTACAAGATCATTTTCCTGTTCATAATCCTGAGAACACAAACACTGAATAGATGTGTGGGAAATAATTGGATGCCAAACACAGAGAATGCAAGAGCAATGTCAGGATGTAAATTTGGTTGTGCTATGTAGGGCAAACAGATAAGACCATTCGAGCATTATTGAGTGCTTTGGGTAACTTTTTAAGAGCTTGCTCAACTGTCTGCACTCTGAATGACCAGAAGCATGTTAGACACTAAATACACAGAATACCGCCAAAGTTAAATGGATGTTGAAGAGAAAAGAAACCCACTCCAGATGCAATACAACAGCTCAGCCAAATATTCTACCTTTATAGAGATAAAAAAATGTCGGTTTTGATTGATGCCATCAGAGAGGTATTGATTTAAAGGTGTTTATTATTGAGGTTGTACTCAGTTGCCAGTATTTTTAAAAGGCAGGATTTATTGCAGGACTGTTAGACTGCATTCATTTTAGCTAGGTGTACCTAATAAAGTGGCACCTGAGTGTAGTTTGCAGTAGTGTTGAACTGGCCTGCCTTGAATTTAAATGTGTTTCTGAAATTCCTCCCCCTCGAGTTTGTAAATGCGGTGGGCAAAACCTTAGAAACACCTCAATTATAGCTGAAACAATTCACTTCTAAAATGTGAATATTTGCTGGTATGAGCACTCATTTAATATTTTTCGGGTCTGGATTTTTGGTCACGCAAAACAAGAATTTTCAACATCCCATTGGCTTTGGGAAAATGTGATTTAAGACATTTTATAGACCAAATGATAAATCAATTTATGAAGATAAAATCAGTGGTTCAATTGATCAAGACAGCCCTACTCTCAATGTAATTCAGTGTAATTTAACTCCACCGCAAACTACAACCTCAATAATAAACATACAGCATAGTTCAATTATCTCTGTAAATGTAGAAATTATGTCTGATTGCATAAGATATTACAAGTATACCTGCAAAAGTGGCAACTGAGTGTAGGTCATAAATTTAACTTGCAGCATGATCGCGATATCACAAGATAATCTACTCATTTACTGTGTGTGAAAGCAGAAGGCTTCATGTCGTATGAATGATGAAGACATTTAAAAACTAACAGATTAGACAAACTGCACTGTAGTGTAAACGTAAAATATAAAATTCATAGCCATTGATCATGAGAGCTATACTCTGCACTGAAATCAATACAGATATTTCGCTGCAGTACAATGGGTCACACACACACCTTTACCCTGTATAGTCAACAGCAAATATTGATTGTCCAGTCGCCAATACTGCAATCATTAAGCCTTGGAAGCAGCAGAGTGCAACCTAATGGTTTGGAAGCATCACACATTAATTCTTATTTCACAGACAAACTATTAGTTTGTTACCCGTTTAAGGATTCACTTAATCAATACTTTTTTACAAGGTGTTTCCTCCGTGTGTATCACCAAACATTCAGGGCAATAATCAAACAAACACTTTCTCATCCTACATGCTGCACTTTGCTGCAAGAGACCAAACAGCTACAATTATTGATTAGCTGTAGATTTCATAGTTGTGTGGTGGTTTCAGATGGTGGTTGCATTAATACTAATTGAAGCTGTGCCTTGGTGGCCTGAACTCTTCCCTCAGGTCAGACCCTATAACAACAGACATTATAGTATAGTATAACATTTTTACTGGCTTTAACTGATATTGGCCACATCAAACATTTACAATGTAAACTCTGTTAGGGTCAATCACATATTCTGTGTTACCAACGTAACCCCAATATATCACTGTGACAGACGGGGTAGTGCAGTGACATTGCTGCCAAGGGTAACGACGCATCAGCAATCTGAAATAGAGTTTGCCTACAGCTTGCCTTCAGCATATCTGAAAGCTGATGAAAGAGAGGCAAAAGAACGGAGGTGGGAAGGGAAAAGATACATAAAATTCCAGTAGTTAGGTTACAGTGTATGCAAAGAAAATTAAATTGTCATTCCAGCTCAGCCCTTGCACTTTTCCTGTCTCCTTTCTATCTGTGTCTCACCAGCATAGGCACATCTCAAAGTGCCTTGCATATCCTCCTATGCGGCAGAAACGGCACAACAAATGAGAAGGAGCGGCCACATCGGCACCCTGTCAGGCCTTTATCGGTTCAGCAGGAGAGCTCTGGGTACCAGGGGAAATAAGATCACTACAGATGAAAAATGTTTGTATAAAAGAATGTATGCAGCAAACCTAACAGGGTGAGGCGCAGTAGACAGGCTAAAGTTGCCATGAAAAGAGTCTTATTTCATGGGAATTGTTCGCAGCACACATGAAATGTTGAGAAATGTAGAGACTGAAACGGCAAAATCCATTTCTCGGGATTTCTGATGTCAGACTTACATTTGCTACCATGCACTGAGCTGCACAAGGTCATACTCATCCAAGTTGTTCATTTTGGTGGGAAGTATCGAGAACCTTCACTTAACACTACACGTAACGTGTACGCTGTATGTGAAATAGTGTGCAGTAGTTATAGCCATAAATTGTCAATGGGGTTCATTAACTGAGATGCATTGTGGAAAAATTGACATTTTACTTTCTTAGAAAATAGTGTACGTTTGATTTCAAATTGTGAATGACATCATATATTTCTTATTCCAATGAATTCTCTCAAGTCAGTCTAAGTATAAAAGCTGAATCAACATTTACGGAGTACTGAGTAACAACCTTATTAAGAACCCTTTATTTTCACGATAAAGTTGCTCTTAAGACTTTGATACTTTTTTTGTTCCCTGACAGTCTAAACCCAGTGGCCGTGATTAATAGGCTAGGTGATGGCTAGGTGATGAATTTAATATATGTTTAATATATGTTTGGTTGGACCACAATACCAACCAAAATGTGTCTGTCAAGCATCACTGTAAGTATTAAATATTCACATTGAATGCTTAAACAGGTTTGTAATGTGTCTTCTTCGATTAGATATTTCCCCATTTAAAATCACAATTTTGATATTTCAGACTGTATTTTGTTTTAGGTAAAGATATTTTATGTTAAGCGACACCATTCACCGATTCAGTTGACTCATTGGGAGGATTTTGTTAAATAGTAAAAAGGAAAACTATTTTATATGCCACAATGTGAGGTTTCGGAAAAAGTGCCTGTAATAGCGTCGGTACAGAAACTCTGCTTTTATATGAACCACTATTGAAATCTTCACACAATACCCAGGCCTACTTCCAAGATGCTATTTGTGTATAATAATGTATAGCTTCACTTCTCCAGTGATTGATTATTAATTAGTTAGATCTAAGCTGGCTTTTCAATTTCTCTGTAAGAAAGGGCGTATGAATAAATTAACTTAAAGTTAATTCCCTCAGCAGTCATTAATGAGAGTCGGCTACAACTTCACATGGCGATAGCCAGTGTGAATGAGTGCACGGGTACCTTTTTGATGTTTCATACATTATTTCAATTTGAAAAAGAACTTGCTCACTGTTTTCTGCCATAGACACGTCTAATAAAAAGAAGCTGAATAGGTTCATTTGGCCTGTTGCTTTTCTAAAATCATATTTTCCAGATGGATTTGCATCAAAGTATCCAACAGCCACATAATAAGAGACCATTCAAACCAGGGAATAGTCCTTTTTGTGCTCATATTGGAGAAACTAATTCCTTTGGCGCTTAACTGGAAGCCTGGCATGTGGTTTATTGTGTGCACACTGCACAGATGAGCACAGTTTAAAATTACGCACTTCTTAAACATCTGGCAAATGGAACAGATGGGATATAAGAGCTGCAAAGGTAAAACTAATGAAATCAAGCACGTGTGAGATCACAAATGGCACCATTAATGTCAGAGTTATTTTAGGCAATGGTAAACTCTTGTCAGGCTCCGAGAAGTAGTTGAAGATATGCTCGTAAATGTGTGGAGGATTTGTTGATTTAAAAACATAAGAAATTCATATTTTCAATTAGAAGATGTTATACGATCCCTGCATTTGACAAGAGAAAGAAAAGTGACGAGACATTTTAAGCAGAGGGTGAACTACATCACAGACCAGGACTCTGAAGCTGCTGCTAAAGAGTGACAGGAAACAACCACCGTGCAAGGAGTCAAATCGGACGAGCTAAAACTGACCAGAAGAACAGAAAGTTGAACATTGCATGGCATACATTTTAATTGAGGGAATGCAGCATCCCAAAGCATATTAACAGAGTAAATGATATGGCTTGGTAGTAGCACTATACAACACTGCCCCCTAATGATAACAATAAAACACTACACAGTATTGGCCTATTGCTAATCTGAAGCGAAGTGGTCTGAAGTTGTTTACAGCACTTTCATTTACCTTCATTACACTGTGAAATAAATGCAAGTCCTTAAAACATTCACAGGCTACACGTCACAGAAGATGAAAAGGAGCCCTACAATCTTTAAATGAAAATCAATCTGTTAGTGTGAAAACATGTGACCCGACGTGAACGGGGTGGTCCACGCACATCATGAGGGATTCTCCATTGCTTTGCAAGGATACATTTATTTTAGCATATTATATTATCTTAAATGATGTTATTACTGCTCAGCCACTGATGTTTGTTCAGATGATGTTTGAAGGGTTTTCAGAGGCTCTCTGTTGGTTTCGAGTGTCGAGGCTGGTGGGAGATATGAAGGTGGGAAATCAAAAGGAACCAAATTCACTGAAGACTAGGCAGGATAAGCGTCGGCATACAATATGCATGACTAAAGGCTGAAACATCTGTTGTCCTATAAAGTGATACATCACTCAATATGAATGAAAGAGTACAAAATATTCTAGCAGCAAAACGGTCACAAACACACAGAGTGAAGTAAGAACGGCCTTGTGGGAGATAAATTGTTTAAGTTTGATATCAAGAAAAAGAAAATTCCTCCATGCACGCATACAAACATGGCACAGGACAGAATTTAACATTCATGAATAAACCACAAGGCATGGGCACACCATATGCAGGCTCCACATTATGCACGTTCACAAGCATCATGCCACTCGACTTTCCACCTATAAGATTTACAGGCTGACGAGAAAGAGGCAGAGATGGTGCAGGAGCGCACATCATTTGTTCGGTGGAGCCGAACCCCGAGGGTTCTGTAGCTGTGAAGCAGCGAGCAGCAAAGCAGAACTCTCATCTCTGCAGAGCTCATTAAACTCCACTAATCCTATCTGTTACCGCGGTAATGGGCGGAATAAAGGGAGAGAAACAGAAATGTGATGTGGTTTCCTGGAGGTGGTTAGCTGTGCACTTAAAAGTGGTTTGTGTATGTGTCTGTGTGCTTGTGTGTGCATGTGTGGGTGTATTTGTGTGTGTGAGTATTTGCCAATGATAGAAACATCCGGCGCTCGCTCACCATATCGGCCCATTTCTCCCTCCAGCAGAGAATGCATCCCCCTCGATTTTTCCCTTGTGTTTCTGCTGAGCTTTACATGACTGAAGCTTTCTTCTTCTCTCTGCCCTCATTCTTGTGTTTTTCTGCTGCAGCTGTAACAACATCCTCAATTGTTGAATGGCTTACAGACCAGCTCGAGCTTATACTCTATTTGAGCATGAGAGCTAGAATAATAAAAACACAATCTGATGTCTGGGCACAAAGGGACAGCAGCTGCAACGTAATTGGACTAATGTTATTTGTTCATTAACTTCGTCTTCTAATAATGTGGCCTCAACACTGTCGACCCGTAAACAGATTCGGGGCTCCTAAGTTAAAAGGAAAAGCCTCATGTCCAATGCTTTGTAGTCTCTGGTTGATTTTGGTCACAGCCAACACAAAGCGCTGCACAAACAGGAAGGATCCAATACACAGACCCCACTGCCAAAGTCTAGATGAGATTACACTGTTATGTCAAGTGTAATCTGTCTGACTTTTATGCCTTGAGAACATTATGTGGAGTCTTGTCATAGATACTGGGGGTTCTGAGAGTTCTGTTCGGAGCACATCTCCGAACTATAAGAACTGCCATTGTAAATACAATCTAGGCCAGGTATCTAGAGGCTGCTGAATCTTTTCCTGCGTTTGGTGCAAAAACATACTTTCATGTGTTTATTTAATCTGCCTAACTATGGTGACTAAAATGTGGATCCCAGGATAAACAGCTCCAGTTGAAGTTCGAAGTTGAATGTCTGAGCACTCGACGAACATCTCACATCCATGAGGCAGGATTTTTGAATGCGGCACAAAAGACAAAAGTGTTCTTGCTGAGAAATAATTTCAAACGCTCCCTAACAGGATGATGCACTTTCTCTGAACTCATGGATGAATAGTTAATAGATAATGTTGAGTGCATTAGTAAAGCATTAAAATGAAACGAAGGGAAATTTGAGTCTGCCTGGAGAAACGGGCCTTAATATTTTTTTAGGGTTTTAGATAAAAGTGACAAACAACCTATCCCCACACATCACACAACCCCTACTCTCTCTAATATTCATGGAAGTGTTTTTAGTGGCGAAGGTCTTTGTCAGTCAAAATGATGCTGTGAATAGGAAGCATGGCAGTCTGTAATGTGAGTAGACATATCTGCAGCTTCTCAAACTTCACTTGAGAAGTCAGGAGGGGGGCATGAATCACACATGACAAAACCATTTCCTTTCGCTGTCATCCCTGCTGATTTGGCTGTAGGGGCTGGAAGTTGCTGCCAAAACATAAACAAGAGGGATTACATGTATAATGACAGTCCTCTGTCAGGGTTAAGTGTTTAAGTTGAAGCTGAATGTTGCGTTTCTTCAGGGAACTTCCATTTAATCTAACGGCTTCTGTGGACCAGTGTCTAATTAAGTGAGATTTAAATGGTTTCAGAGCTCTAACAACTCAAGGAAATGTTAATTAAATTGCTGTGGTATACTGCTACGTCTTGCATAGTCACCTACAAAGACATGATCAAGACGAAAAAGTGTGTAGATGATCAAATGATGGCCAGGAAAGTTGACCAAAAAAAAAAAAGCCTATTATTCTTACTTTCCTGTTGTGGGATCTAGTCATTCAGAGAGTTTTGGTTTTATTTGCCCAGGTTGCAAGATAGCTGTCTCAAATTTCTGCCCTTACCCCAAAACAATGGAAGTAATGTGTTAGTGGTGCTCACAGTATTAAAAGTATATGTATATTATATATATATAATACACACACAACAAAGACATTTTCTATACGGATGCCTTAAATTTTTGATATTGTTAGGAATGTCAGAATGTATCGAGCGTTGAGATATGGACATTTTTCTGTTGAAAAATAAACTTATCAGTATTCTCTGGTGGACAAATAATGTAATGATGACATTGTCTCAAAATTACCTCAAATTACTCATTACTCACTACGGCTGTAGCTTCATACAGACATGAGAGACATTAGTGGATCTTCTCACCTAACTCTCCTCAAGAAAGCGAATAAGCGTATTTCCCAAAATGTTGGGGAATTAAACTAGCCATTTAACATATTTAATGTTGAAATAATTAATTTCACACGTATCCATTAGAGAAATTTCTAACCTGTTGTTAAGTTTCGTTTCTTTTAAATGTTGTCACAGAACTCGCAGTTGAGTCAACACTGACTACTTAACTGTTCAGACCTGACCGATCCTTGGGGTCAGCTCAGTCTAACAGCTCTGTGTGGTTTAGCAGCCTGCTGCGATGTGCCATCCTAACACCTCAGCTTGAGTGAGATTACACCCTTAGGCAGCGGAGCCTCTGATAATTACAGTGGAAGGTGAGATTTTAAGCCTCCACGCACACATCCGGAGAATGAAACAATCTCCTCTAACCTTGGTTAGATGACATAGTGTATCATTTTTATTATGTCTTTGTCCGATAACCTGCAGCAGATAAAAATGATTCAATTAACCCTGATTGAGTATTCAGATTTGAATTAATGGTTAACATTTAATGAGAGTGCAATTTCCCCATCCATAATGCTGTTGATGAGAGAACAGCAACACATCTGACAAAATAAGAACTGCATTTGTGGGTCATTATATCGAGCATCTTCATTCTTTCATTAGCCTCTTTGTACACTGCAGTCACTGTTTACTGGTTGCCCACGCGCAATAAAAGCAATCAGAGGGGTATCTTCTCTTAAGTTACTAGTGCAGACATCTACAGTTTGGACTTGGATAGCTCTGTTTTCTCCCGTTGTTTTCATCAAGCTAAAGTCAGTGTGGGAGTTTTTGGGGGATAGTATGTTATATTGAGGACCTAAAAAAGAGAACTTCCCGCACTACCAAAATATTGTATGTTATGCTTATTGAATGCACGGCAGGAGGCAAAAGCATTTCAGCCACTGGCCTTGGTCAGGGTTTCACCATTCATTTTCCAACTTACTGATATAAAGCCATGGGTTGCAGTATGGTTGATTCTTTCAATTAAATTAAATATTCATACATAATGTTTGCGTGGAGGCATTTCAATTGGTGACTGATGTTTAATCCATCTTAAAAAGAGACATCTCCGTTTTCAGTGTTGGTACCATAAAGGTGGGACAGCTGTTAGGGTGATGGTGACAGTGTACAAATCACTACAAACAAAAGACCATATTACAGGCTCAAAACACTGTTCTGCAAACAAATTAGCTTTTGGAAATCTCCTAAAGTTCATTGTTTTCCTAGCTAAAATGTGCGCATAGATTATAGACAATATAAAAATATATAATACTTTACATATCAAAAACATCTGAGATGGAAAAGTACTGTAATGTGCTCAAGAAAAAGTAGAAGTTAACTGTGGTTATTGACTGTTCTGTTATTGGTTATTATCAAAACTGATTTGGTTGGATATTTTCTTGGATAATTATTACTTTAAGTAAACTACAAATTTCCAACCTCGTGTCCTCAAAGTCACAGCAGGCACTATTGCTTTACTTTAAATGTGCAACACTTGTTCTTTAATCATGTATGTCTTTGGGATTAAAGTATCTAAGCTTTTATCACTCATCAATGATCTCTCGTCTCACAGACGAAAGCTTGGCGGAGATGGATTGTCTAGATGGGAAAGCTCAGACGCCCGAAGTGAGGATTTAGAAGCAGGAAAGTGAAGGATTAGAGAGCAGGATTGACGTGATTGGCAGAAAAATCACACGCTGCTGCTGACGCATCATCCACCTGCCACTGCTGATAAATGCAGCCAACAGAAAAAAAACACAAGGAAGGAAACGCGTGTTATCTGAATACCAAAGAAAGGAAACACACTGGGAAACAATCGCAACTGCAAACATAATCAACTTTCAGTGATTAGTGAGGATTACAATTTCCTTGCAGAAGAGCCTGAAAATAATTGTCCTAAAGCATGGCATGACTCCCATGATCCCTCAAATAGAGTTAAACTGTCACTTTGTCAAATTCGAATCTGAATCCAAGAATTCTATTGTGATGGCAAAATCTGACATAACACTCCCCAATTTGAGGGAATTTGAGAGAACAAGAATCTGTCAAATTAGACAAGGAATCCTTTTAAGGGACAGACATTTTGCAATGTCATTACTTTAATGTATTTCTTAACAAGATGTAGGCCTGCTTAATCTTTTGCTTTATTACCACAAAAAGTAATTCAATAATATAAAATCAGTGTCCGCCTTAAATATTCATATATGAAAATTGCGCTTATATATCATAGACCATGCAAGCAGCACTTGTTTGTGGAAGTTAGAAAGGCAAATAGGAATAATTTCAATGTTTAATTGCACACTAACAACTTTTTTTCACCAATTTCATAAAATTCCACATTCTATTTGGATTATATTAGAATTGCTTGATCCAATTAATCTTTTCAAAAGTATCAGGTCTATGTCTTTGCCTGTTTTATTATAAATATCTAAGGAGATAGCAACATAGGTAAGCATAAGAATGCCCTCCGCTTTTGTTATTAAAGCTACCTTTCAAAGACAGATCCCTTAGAAGCCACTGGTTCCTATAGCTCTGGTAAATGCACCTGTGAAGAATGACATAGAAAAATGCCATAACAATTTTAAACACATGTAATGACCCGAATGTGTGATAGAATGTACAGAGATTATAGAAAGGTGGTTCAGGACAAAAGCACAAGTAGGATGAAGCGGAGGAGATGCAAGGACAGAGCCTGCTGACCCCAACTCTGTTTTCAATAGAGCTCCCCTGGCAGCGTGCTCATTCATCGGAAGGTTAATGGATGTTGGAGATGTCCTATTCTAAGCACAGGAACGGGCGGGGGTGGGGTGGGGGTGTCGTACTGTAAATTTTCTTGAGTGTGCCAGGTGTCCCACAGTCCGCCGCTTAAACTCAAATGACCACCTTGACAGCAGTTTTCCTGTGAAGAGTTTTGAATAATGAACTTGGAAGGTGTGCGCTATAAAAGCGATTCCCAGAACAACTTGACACAAAGTGTTTTTGCTGCCACTGAGGAAACATTTGAGGAGTTTCAAGCACCCATCATCTACACACATACAATTCCAAAAAAAATCATTGAATAGTTCATACTCTGCATGGGTGGCTGCGTGACCAGAGTAGCAAGCACTATGTTTCACATGTGATTCTGATTCCCTGCTGGGACTTAGCTTCACAGATGGCAACCCCGTGGTTTCTAACTCATGTGAGGAAGAGTACGCCCACTGGTGCAGACGGATGATCTGCTTTCATCTGTTACTGACCTGTCAAAACCAGGACGTGTTACATAATTATAACCTCTTCCTTTTCCCACGAGACAGACTTCTGGTTTTGTTATTTTGTCATGTTTGGAGTCATAAATATACTCTTAATCCAGACTTTTCCACACCAGAGATCCACCGAGATGAAGATGGTTTTCCAAGACAAATGCCTACTGAAACTGTCATTACAGTCACAATAATGTTATCTGAATTATGCTGCAATAAGCCAAAATACGGCAGAGAAAAAACTGTGAAATCACCATATCGTTACTATCATAAATATCCAAACCTCAATACAAGACAAATTAGTAAGGTACCCCAGCACAAATTTGCCTGCTGCTTGAATTAAGTGCTAAGCACCACAACATGCAGCTAACATGCACTGCAATCCTTCCTTGGACAACTACATTATACGTATCCCTTATATTCTACAACATGCACTGCAGTCCTTCCCATACAAAAGCGCAAAACACATATTACTCAAACATACCAAAAACTACCAGCAACGAATGGTAACCCTGAAAGTAAGCAGCCATGTGTACGTCAAAATACTGCGCAGTATGTTGTTTTTTTCCCCCTCACTCATTTAAAACCTGGCTAAGTGATAATGTATCTCCATTTCTTCAATTAAGTTATATGAATTTATTTTAATGCACATCAAAATTATAGTATCAATTCAGTCTTATCGAGTCACAGTTTGTCTCGAGAGAAAACTAAATATAAAGGAGAATCTCGGAAAAACATCCCAAATTCGTGTCTCAACACATGGAAAAATGATATGTTACCTTGCTGAGTGCACACGCTGACTGTACCAGCAAACCTCTTGCAACGTGACTCCTTCTACATGATTAACACCGGGAGCATGAAGCTAATCTTTAACTGCAGGAAAGCCCAACGGGTAAGAAGGTGTGAGGAATCTGTGATGGAACCATAACACAAGTGGAAGGAGAGGAATTAATCACTTCAAAGAAGACCAAAATATGTTCTACACCTGCAGTGGTCACATATTAAAACTTCAAATCACGTTCCCCTCTCCTGTGCAGGGATTTACCAATGGTTTATTGAGGTATTAGGGAGATATTCAAGGGTAAAGTGATGGGTAAGAAAGGAAACAGTCTCCAACTTTGACAAAACCGAAAATATATACTCTCCTCCCGTGTTTATGTTGTCTCTGAAAGTCAGATACGTATTGGGGTTTTATTGGAAATACAGCCATGATTAAAGTGGCATCAAGTAATTATCAACCTCTATCAATGACAATCAATTCATAATTTCAGGGCAGTCAGATCCCAAATTTATAGTTCAGTAGAATTAGTCTTAATAAAAACTAATATGTAATCATTTTTTAAGTTAATTTCTCAGATGCTCTGTTGTTTACATGGGTGTAAATAATAAGCAAAGTTATGTATTTTAACATATTATAGTGGAAAACTATAGGAAGCAATTTACTTATGTGTATTAATGCAGCTTTAAAAATCTGCATTTGTTGAGGTGCAAAATCCACCTCAACAAATGCAGAACAGAGGAATGCAGAAATAGTAAGAATTTGTGTTGGACATTACTCATTTTACATGCTGATGTATTTTCAGACCGATGGTGGTTTTAAATCTGGATTTTGGGCTACGAGACAACCGCAGACTATAAGAAAACAGGAAGCGTTTGTTCAAATTGAGTAACAGCCAGGAGGGGAGTGTTGAGTGCCAGAAATCTCAGGTCCTGGTGAAGTGATACTATTGATCCACAATCCTATCAACAGCCTAGAGATGTGTTTCAGAAAAGGTGTTATTGAGCAGCAAACTCTTGCTTATTCTCTTTTTAAACAGTGCTGGGAATTGTCTTTGATCCTCAAGAGGAACAAGATGTTTTCATTTCCATTAAGAGGACCAATAAATATGGACCGTATCTGACGGCACAATTATACACAATGGATACAAATCTCTACCTTACATGGACTAACCTTGAAAACTCACAGGCACAAAAAAAATGTTGCTTTCCCCGAATATATTTGACTATTTCAAAAGCCAGGGAACTAAGTTGTCACACTCCTTCGACAAACGGGAGCATTGGCTGCTCAGGGATTTTTGACAACGCATCACAACACTGAACACTGAACAAATCACACCTCAAGTGGGGAGCAAGAGAATTGTGGCAGGATTATGCACCTGGCACTGCCACGTGAATGTGATTCATGAGAAGAAAAAAATCCAAGTGTTTATTCTGCCAGGGTGCCACCAGAAGGTTGTTAATATTCAAGTCTTTGGGCATGTGCAACACTCATGTAATGGATTTTCTCTCTGCAATTTGGGCAGGCCTTTGCATTTTGCTGAGGGACTTCTGATCCAATGATGGGTGACAGCCAAAGATAACAAAAAAATCCCTCTATAATTACTGCTCAGATATTGCCAGCCAGCGCTACTGTGGATTAGTCTTCCAGCAGCTGTGTAACAGTATGTAAGGTTGTTGCTAAAAATAGAAGGAAAAAAAAAACCACCCATCTCTTATTCACACAGTTTGCCGCTTGCTCACTTTCTTGCCCGCATCCCCTCACCTCCCCTCCCTCTTCTCTCCCTTCCACCGCCCCCCCCCATCCCTTCCTTTTCTTGCGCATCCGAAATCGTAGACATGCAGCAAAAGCTTCAAAGAGCATAGATAACTTCGGGAGCCCAAGACTCACCACAACACATGCAATGATAATGTCATTTTCACAAACAGAGAGTGGCATTTATCTGTAGGTTTAATCCGCCCAGTGCTCTCTATGACTGACGATGGGTAGATGAGCAGGCATTGGAGGGGAGTCACTGTGAAAGAGCCCTACAGTTTGACTTCAAGTTGTCTTCAAGTTTAGTTTGAATGGGGGGGGGAGCAACAGAGAAGCAGCACAATAATACCCCTTGGGCATATGTAAATTAAATGTGCAACAAAGACTGAATATTCAGTACGAGTGTATTTGTCTGCGACAGTCCAAAACCAAATTGCACAAAGAAAGCTTGACATGCCGCCAAACATTTACTGTGTGACTGTGCACAGTCATGTCTTTTCTGTTGATTTCCCGCGGTGTTACACTGCCTGCTGCATTCTCCAATGTGGCTGGACGTGAGTAATCATTTCAAATTGTTCAAGTCAGGAGACCTATCGAATCTAAGCAATTCTGCTTACAACTGAAGAATCAAGAGCAACCGTTAACCTACAAGCAGAGCTAATCACAGAGGAGCGGTTCTTTGAAAGAAGCCAGTCAAAAAGAAAATTCTGTTCTCATTGAAAGAAATCTAATATTTCCAACGTTCCGAATGGAACAGGCCGTCTACTAGATCACTTTCCTACAGCAGCCTAAAAGCTAACTATTATTTATTGATGAATGAGAATATAAAATGAGACGAGGTATAGCTCAACTCGGTACAAAAAAAGGTCACGGGTCTGCCCCATATGTCAAATGAACTGAAGAAAAACAAAAAACATTTCTGTACCACAGTGGACCCAGCAGATACAAACATGTACATATAACTATCGAAATCTGCAGCAAACCTGTGAAAGATCACAACTCACTAGGTTTCACATCAGGTCAGCCATGGCCAAAGGGTAACAGTTTCCGTTTAAGGAATTATGTGACACCTGAGGCAGACTGTCATTCTGTGAAAACGCCACAGAGTCTCAAAGATCACTCATGGAAATCACCACACCAACGCAAGTCACATATACAAATAATGCATATATGCACCCACATAATCCAAGTTTGAATGGGAGCTGTGGGTGTCTGGCACCCATACAGCAGAGAATCCCTTCAAATATTGATAAAAAAATAAGAATTCCCATAAAGTACATAAGCATAATTATGAGCAAACATCATCCATTTTTCATTGCTAATTCACTCAGCAGCCTCACACATATTTGCAACATCTAATGCAGAATCACTTATTTAACTTAATGTGAATTAGCTAATTTGAAGTTTACTGGGAATCAACACTGCATTCTGTTATTTTGTCTACCAGGTGGACAAACAAATACACACTCCTGTATAATCACTCTCAACAAAAAACCAACATGATAAACTGCTCAAAGGCATTAATTGCATTGGCTTGACTACTGCATTGGATTATGTTTGAGCCAATTAATTTACTGCTGATAATTTATTATTGTTGGTTTTCTTGTGCTTTTTGTGGCATGTTTGGCCAGAGAGCAATCAAAGGTTTGTAATCAAACGCATGAAATCTGAGCGCCACTCTCGCACACAAGACGCATCGCACACATGTTCACACCTGACATCTCTCTTGTGCATGAAAGGAGCATCATGGTCTGTCAACATGAACACATCGCTATGTCAAACTGCATTACACTAGAAATTATTCAGTATTGCTGTATACCTCACTGTATGCCACAGTGTATTATGGAAGTTTTCTAAGGGAAAAATATAAAACCAGTACATTTGTGAAGCCAGGCAGCATGAAGTGGCATGAAGAGGTATGAAATAATATATATATATCTTTTTCATAGTGATTTCGCAACAGAGGGGACTGGCAAAATATACGAATACCCCTTATAAAAGATAAAAGGGTAACATGATTAAAAATATTGAGAGAACAGAATGATGAAATGCATCAGAAGCTGCTTTTAAAGGAAAGTGATATTAAATTATTTTGAAACTGGGACACACATGTTCAACTGTTGCCTCACTAAACGGCGTACCAATACTGCTGGACTTTGATTTCTGTGTCATTATCAGAACAGTCTACTTCAAAGACGCTCTGTGATGGCTACTCTGTAACTGTGTTTAGCATTAAATACAGAAGAACAGTGGGTGCACCCATTATTAAATACTGCATGCAGTCAAGTTAAACTTCATCAGGATCGAGCAAAGTAAGTAAAACGTTGGTATTTTGCAGACTTTAGGTGGCTGTTAACACTCACTGGCTTGCATGAGCTGACCCTGACGCCCAAACACCTGGGAGAAAGGGCTGCGGCTGCAGGTGAGCATCTCCTCCATGGCTGAAGTCCTCCGGGTCGGGAAAGGTCCTTCGTCTTCAGGAAGAGAAAAGTGCACCGAGGGTCAGCGTCTGAGCGTGGAGATGGTCGGCACTGGAGCTAACCCCTCCTCTCACTCTCTCAACTGCCTGTTAATTTACCTTTGAAGCCACTTCACGTCACCTATCCTACGCCTTTCCCAGGGCTGTCATTTGCCTTTTACAGCTGCCTCCCTGCTGACTGTAGATCAGTCCTGCGTTTCGCTGCCTCAGATGCCGTTAAGAGTTGCTGCTGCTCCAAAGCTGATGGGAGATCTGTGTTGGGTTGCGCTCCGCCTGCTCATTAGTGCTCCAGTGTGGCACTGCTTCAGACGGAGAGCACAGCAAACACAGCATGAACAAAGCAAGAGAGAGAGGGGGGGAGAGAGAGCGCGATGAGAAGGAGAAGCCTGCTGCAGAGAGAAGACAGACTCTCCCCCCTGACAAAAGTGAGAATAGAGATGGCTGCGTGTGCATGTGTGTATGCGTATGTACAGCCACTTCTAACATACTGTAGCTGCTGCTGCTGCTTGTAGTTTCTGGCAATGGTTTCCTCTTTTATATCCCTCTTTTTAATCCAATCTCACTCCTCTATGGTGAGTAGACAGGCATATATGTTAAATGGACCAGATATGCAACGGATCACAATAACATCATCAGAAGACTAAAACAAATTTGCTAAGTTCGTAAATTGCTGTTGAATATGAGCTGCGAGCGAATACCAGCATACTCTCTATTTGGCCTGATGTCTGTTTATTCTGTGGCATCCATATTAGATGGGAGGGAAAACAGAACTTAACATAGAAACAAAACCAATCACGGGTTTGTTGACCAGTTGCAGAGAAACGTGGATTGAGGTTGGAGGAAGCATCCATCACTGGAGTTTGATTTCCTGTACACCTCCATCACTTTTTCTTCTCTTCTTTGTGATCTACTGTTTGTGTTTAATGCCTGGCTCCAAACCAAATTTCCTTTAGGATGATAAAGTTGAAGTTATTTCTTTCTTTCTTACTCCCTCTTTAACACCCCCCCCCCCTTTCTTCAGTATTATCTTCCAAATAAAGACAGATGACTGATCCTGCATCTCTCTCACACACAAACAGTCAGTTGTATACAGGTCTTACGCAGCACTTTGCTTATGCAGGTAAAAAACAGCACATTCACGAGTCCCACTCAAAGCAAACCTGGATTTTGAACAGAAAACTCAACCATAGACACGAAAATCAGTTTCAAAGTAAAAGGGCCAGTGGATCATTAAAAATGGATCCACATCCTTTATTAATGTCCTCATTACCATGTCGTTTCTGCTCCCACATGAACAGCATGCAGAGAGGGAAGACACTTGTTCAAAAGTACTTTATACCAGTATCTTGTTTGTATTATTGCTTCCACCCAGCACTGCTTGGAAGGGAGTTGGTTAGTTTTATAATGCCAGAGACGGGTTCATCTTTCCTTTGAACTCAGTCTTATGTAAGTTATCAGAGGCAGCAAATTAGCTCTATTAGGAGCTCTGAAAGCCTTCAATCTTCAACATCTTCTAGATAACTCTTTACTGAGATTAAGAGTCTGTCCAAAACTGTTCTGAATGTAAAAAAAGAAAAGACACATAAAAAAGAAGTAACATGCAAGAAGAAGGTTGATGTTCCATTAAGTAAATAGTTTATTCAACATAGTGACATCCTGTGGCGATTTTGCATGAAAAATATCACTGTTACGTCAGCCAGAACAAGCCGCTCCAGAGGTGGTGTGACTCAGCTGTTTCACATGTCTTCACCCTGAAACACTGATCTTGACAAGAATCTGTTCACCCGCACATGTCATCTTAGTTGTCACCTACAGATGACACACTGAATCACACATACTCGACTTGTCTTTTTGCCTTTCCACAAACCAGGTACAGGAAACCTCCAACCCACCTACGTGGGAGAAAACACAGTTTGTCGCACACTATGTTACCGGTTTCAGTTTCGTATAAACACTGTTTATTGGACTTCAAATATGGATGATGAAATTAACGAGAAGCAGATCAAAGGTTTCTCCTCAGACTTCTGGGATGGATGCGTTTGTTTTGGTTCATCTCTGATCATGTGTCCTCACTTCTCATCAAAACTTCCTATGAGAAGTTAACATGGCCCTGGGCTAAGAAGATCCAATGCTGTGTTGAGCATACAAATGCAGCATCGCAGTTTGAAGTTATTGCTGAGTTTGTGAGCTCTGGGAGATCCTGTACCTCAGGGCTGTGGTTTGTCGCTATAGGTACACTTGTACAACTTCTAGCTAAAAATCATCTACCTGGCACTGCAGCTCAAAGCACCTGAAGACTGGCCCCTTATTCCCAGAGACTGTTGTTGGACTTTCTTCAATTCTTAATTACTAAAAAAAGGACATCAGGGGTTCATTGCAGTTGTGTATAAAAAGGCATGTAACACACCTGAGAGATACAAATGACAGCACACTCGGGTTTCCCTCAACTAAATTACAAAGTTACAAAATGTGCTCTTAAACCTTACCTGATCAATTTTGTGAAAACATTTGCTGAAGCTTTGAATTTGTCTGAGAGATAAAAATCCTCAAAACCCGAACCACTTGTGTTCATTTGTCACAAAAGCACTAAAGGCTTCGGCAGAGTGAAAACATAAGCTTCAATAGGGGCAGAACAAACCCACGAGTCTTTACATAAGAACACACGGCAGACTGAAGCAGCTCACTTCACCTGCTGCTGTGGAGTCATTTTGCATCTGCACTTTATTACAGTGTTGGTTATAGCCATGACACAAGGGGATGGGGGAATTACAGACATCTGTCAGTGTCACAGACAGATTGACGGCACAGCTACTGTTTCCAATGCGTTCTCATAACCGAAGAATCATTAAAGATAAAAAGCTCTTTCCCCTGGACCTTCTATCATTTGCCTGTAGCAAATAAAAGATACTGCATAACTGCAAAAATTCCAATTAAATGTAGCAGTATGCCCACCAGCAAAGGCGCAACCATGGGGGGGGGCAGAAATATAGCCTTCCCCCTGAATAATTTTTTTAAGTGCAAATCCCACAATTCTATGATATTTATATATAAATTCCATATATATATGGAAATTCACACATTTAGAACATGGTCTTGAGGACTACATTGAGCACTTGAATTCACATTTAAAGGACTAGTGTAATCTGTTTTTGTCAGTTGCTTACCGTTTAAAGCAAGTTCTTCCAAACCTGGTTTTGTGTCAATAATACACTCTGCTCATTTTTGCTTGTTGTCAGCTGTTTAATATTTCATGGGAAAATTGGTGTTGTCCACCCGTGTGTTAATCTGTTTGAGATGGGAGTATTGCTCTCCATGTAACAACAGTCCTTCACACACAAGAAGACTTTCCATCTATGTGCTCTACTAAATTGCATCATGGTTCACATTCCACTTTCTCACCCGATCACCTGTATCTCCAGAGCATGTCCCTGTCAGGCCACTGCTTCCATCATGCCTCTCCCTCCCGGTCTGTCTGTGCTGCCTGCAACGTGACCAGATATCATTATTTTACCTAAAGAACAATGACTGATCTGATGACCTTGATCATTTTTTATTTGATCCACTGAATATCCTGCTTGTATTAGCTTTAATGAAATCATGCTGTTTAGCTAGCTATATTGTAAGCATAAAGAACAGTGTATAACATACAGTAGTAACAGTTACCTGAAACATTAGCCATTGCCTTATCCACTAAGCTAACGTTCCCTATTTTGGTAGCTAGTAACTCACTGAAAATTTTAAGAAAATTAAAAACACGCATGTCCGGCTGCCTGGTAGGAAATACCAAGAAACAGATCTATTGATAGGGTTCATAAAAGGAGGACATGTTTAACATGTTTTCTAGTGTATATCGGGACGGGGGGGGGGGGATCACAGGCATCACCAGTATTTTGGGCACCCACGAAAGAAAACCTACTGGGCCCCTAACATAGAAATCGAAATGTTTGAGATTAAAATAACATCCTAAAATGTGTTATTAAATGTGCTATCGCATTCTGCTGCTTTATACTAAATCATGCAGATTCTAGTTTCCACCTTCATCCTGTGCCTATATCAAGTGTATTAACATTTTTGGTTTGTGATGTTATCAATAGGCACCTGTGTCATGAGATTTATGATGCTTTATTATAATAACTACACAACTGGTGTTAGTCTTAATGAACGTGTTAAGTTTTAATTTTAGCCTGATCAAGTCCGTGAGCAGAGGTTGCTGAATCACCTGGCAAATGTCGATGTACTCAAAGGGCCAATAGATGGATACATCAGTCCCAAACCGTACCTTGGTTCCCTTTTTGAGTCAAAGGCAGCTGAGCTCCATCTTGGATGAATGGGGGGAGGGGGTCTGAAAAACAAAAAAACAATTAACCTGGATTAGGGCCAGACTAGTTACCATAATTTCTCTCACATTACTATTGAGAGTATTTTCTTTTTTGTCTCTTTTTGGTCCATTTAGATTGTTAATGTAGACTGTATACACAAACAATGTTAAACGTTGTATGGCTCAAACTTTTCATGGTTTACTGTGACTTGTTGTAGGGCCCTAAATGGACCATAAGGTTAAAAACCAAACTTAAGAAAACTGAACTAAGTAAAATTTAAAAAAAAATTTAAAAAAATAAAAAACCTGACCAGAGTGTCTCTGTTGGGTCACTTTCGCAGGTCCCAAGGCGGATAAAGGAGGAGGGTTGGAATTGTGACAGTAAAACAAGAATCGACCGAAGAAAGTTAATTTGTAGTTCTAAACATATTTAAGGTGTCGTCTCTCCCACGACGTCATTCCTCTCTCCTACAGCGTCCATTACAATTACACGCACATGACCAATTATGCAAATTAAGCGATGACGTCATTTAGAGACTTTTAGGACAGCCAATAGCTACGTTCCTTACTGCTTGGGGCTGAGTGCCACAGACAGGGCGTTATAGGATTTATTAACAATAAAAACGTATATAGAGTAACACTAACGTCACCTTTAACCACCAAAGACAGAGACCGCCCCCCGTTTATATTTTCAGTACTGTCGACATGCTTTAAATGGTCACGTGAAGCGGAGATACTCGGCTTTTCAGCGATATCACGTTTGTCTTGTTTGGACGTGCAGAGGCTCCGTAGTGACCGTGGTTACGCAATCGCGTTCTGCAGCATTGATTCGTCAAGGAAACCCACGTTGTGTCTTCCTCTGAGCCAAACGGCAATGGTTGTAGCTGCTTAGTCCCGCCTACCTGTTCCGATTGGTTCACAATTTAAACGTACAGGCTTACGTTTATCCATGACGCCGTCGACTCCACCAATCAACACGTTTTCTGGACATTTGAACGCAGAGACACAACAGATTTACACGACAGAGCTAACCCACACAAACAACACAAAGAAACACAAAGATGGCAAAACTAAGATATAAGATAACTGAGGGAGCTCTGGAATAAAATGTTTTCTAACGAGTCGCTAGGCGATGTTGCGGTGATGATGTGTACTTTGTGAAAATGATTTACACGTTATTTGTATATGTTTTGTGAAGACAGATTTCACTATATGTTGCACTGTTTATATTTGTTGTTCATGTTGAATTGATCATATATTTTTCTGAAACTGTCACTTTTGCATCAGTGGCCTCTGTTATGATATAACCTTTTTCTCTGAAACCCTTTTGCACATGTACACAGTCAGTAGATGAAATATAGGAAGAAACCTGTTTTCCACTGAAAAACATTTAGGATAATATAATAAATGGCTGTAACTTACTTAGGAAAGGTTTGATGTAGACAAAAATTAATCTGGAGTTCTAAAACTAAAAATGTTCTGATAAGTCGTAGCATTAATGAAATGTCATTTTCCACATGATTTGTTTCATAAACAGCCAGTCTGTTAGCAGAATATCTAAAAACGGAACCAATTTCTATGAAATAAGCAGATATTCAAGATAAAATATTGGTGGTGACCCAGATGTGGAAATATTGGTGTTGGATGAGCGGCTATCTACTATGAATTCCTAGACTTACCTGAGAGTTGACTGCAAATCCTAAACATATGTTTGCAGAGCCATGAGATTAAACAAAGTGATAGGAATTACATCTTTAGGTCTAGTAGCCAGTTTCTACCTCCAAAACACCTTAAAATCCAAGAATTGTTTGTATCACTGAAACTTCAGTTTGCAGTTACATACAGAACATGTTTACATAAGGTGTGAAGTGAAACTGGGTAAACTCCTCGGTTGTATCAACAACGGCAAATGGCATTGTTACATTGTTTCTTATGAACTCCCCTCTCCTCCAGGTATCAAACCCTACAAGTGTCTATTTTGTCAGAAGGCGTTCAGCCGCAGGGCTCACACGCTCGAGCATCAGCAGTCCCACACAGATAACTACTGCTTCAGATGCTCCACGTGCAACAAGGGATTCACCAGACGGAGCTATTACAGAGATCACAAATGTCCTGCGGCAGTGAACGGGACAGGGAGCGAAGGAGGGACTGGAGAGGCTGAGGGAGATGAGGTGTCGATGGCAGAGGAGAAGGACGGAGAGAACAACGAGAGAAGAAGCAGGTTCACGAGAAGAGCAAAAAGGCCAGGGACTGGGGGAGATGATGTACACTTATTACCAATATATGTGCACAATACCTAATAAAGCCATGAAAGTCAAGTGAACTCAATTGTATTTTTATACCCAAAAATCAAATGTATTTCTCTTGGAACATTATAATCTCTAAAACATGCACAATCTATCCTTACACAATCAATATGGATTAGGAAAAACTAATAAATAAGGGGAGAAAATCTTCAATAAGGGCAACAAAGGAGGGGGATCCCTCTTCCAGGACGAAGGATACACGATGGATGTTGTGTCTACAGAGAAGATGGAAGTAGCAGTAGTTAGAATCACAGTAAAGAGGAACAGAATGACTATTAAGTAAATTAAGTACATAACTTGTAGTTTTAATTAAGGGTAATTAGAGATACCAGCACGTATACAAGGAGTTACATAGATTTGTAAAGTAAAAACAATTGCAAAAGGCTGGCAGTCTTGGCCACAAAACCTCCTCTGTACCACAGGAACCTGGAAAGAGGGCAGACTCCACATATACACACAAGAAGCAAAACACAAAGATACCTTTCACAAAGAGGGAGAAGAGGATGACGCAGTTGCAGACAACACAATGCTATAGACGTTATGAACAAAGATGGAGCAACAACTGGCTGAGTCTTCAGGAGGATAAACACTTGGATCTGAAACATCTGGATGAAGTACAGACACTGAATGTAACATCCCGTTCCATGTTCTAGGATCATTTTCTGTTTTATTTTGATAGTCTATTCTCTTGTGTACATGTTCTAGTTTTACTTCTCGTCTTTGTCTGCTTTTCCCGCCAGTTTGATTAGTTCACCTAATTCTATTGTTCACCTGCCCGATTCCCTCATTAGTTCCTATAGTTCCTATTCTATATATTCTGATTTCCCTTTCCTTTGTCGAGTCATCCTGTTACATCAATGTTTGTGACGTGGGTGCTCTAAGAAAGAATGGAAAAATTATATATATAAATTATATATATATATATATCATTTTTATTTTGCATGAAACTTATAATATACTTGTATCACCTTTGCTGCTGTAATTCTATAATGTCCCCACTGGTGGACTAAAAGGATTATCTATCCATCTTACAACGTTTTCTCTCACATTTTCAAGCGGTGGTTTAAATTGACAATTTTGGGCTTTAGCATGTTTCAATGGATTAGAAAATTTGCTTTCATTCACTTAATAAAAATAAAGACCCTTAAATATCAACGAGTGTAGTGTTGTTGGACTGTTCACATGTCAATGTTTAATTACAAATGCCTTACAAAATATACTTCACTTTCATGTTTTCACACATACGTTAATAAGTGTATCAAGTGTGTCAAAGACGGAACGTTTCCTTGAATTTCTTGAGTTTATATTTTGACACTTTATATTAAGCCATAAATTCAACCAACTAAACCAATATTCTGTTTTGATTGACACTGTGGTGTAAATACTTTATATATATTGAGGCTGTAGTTAGTGGTGGTTGTACTGGACTGCGCTATATTTATAGGTCTTCTTTTACAGTTAAAATCTCAAATTATAGGTTCACAATTGTTCACGTCTGACAATTAGTCTGGACTTTTAGTAACTGCAAAAATCAAAATGTAAACCTGCAATGAAATACATGCTCTGTGTCCATATGAACATTGCTGTAACCATTCCTCCTGTTCATACTGGCAATTTAAAATTATAAGTGATGAGGGACAAAATCACCAGCTCAAGTTCAGTGTTAAAAGTGTATACCAAAGTTTATCTGCAGATAATATGACACTTCAGAGGTAATCAAGTAGAAATCTTAAAGGGCTCTTCTTTTTGGAAACACAAACAGGGAATTTTGTACCAAAGACATTGGAGTGAGGTGGATGTACAGTAGCCTAATAAAGAGAAGACAACACTTGATTTGTCTAAGTCAGACTGCTGGAGCTCCATGTTAGCCTCAGATCTTTTAAATATATTTTTGCACAGAAGGAAAACTGTCGATTTTGTCCCCCATCACTTGAAAGAGCATTAGGGGATCTCTTAATGGCCAGTATGAACAGGTGGAATGATTACAGCAAGTAAGCCCTGTTTCATGTTGGCACCTGACTATTGTCTGAAGACAGACTTGTGAACCTATAAGTGCACATTGAACAACTTACCTTGCTGAATGATATGTATGAAGCTTGAAGTCCCAAAAGATAGGTTATATATTTTTAATTAAGCACACAATATAACTGATTACACACACACACACACACAGTACAAAAATAACACTAATAGCATTGTACTATGGACGTTATTATAAGAATATTGTATTAATAAACATTGGAGGGACCAGTCTAAAAGACGTGGTACCTATAACAAAGCTATAACAATATATATCAAGGATTAAAAATGATTTTATGAAAAATCAAGAAATGCTGAAATACATATGTAAAATTAAGAAATCGATAAACGAATAAAGAACTAAATTATTTGTTAAATTCTTTTTTTATATTAACAAAAAAAACATAAGAAATGAAGTTTAAGTGAATACAGACATTTATTGTAGTAATTAATATCCAAATAAATAAATGTCAGTTATTTATCTAAATCTACATTTAATATTTATTTCTGTATTTCTAAATTTCGGTTGTCGTTGATTGTATATGTTAATAAGAGAGGTGGTACTGACTATAACTGTAAAGCAGGATTAGTCAGCTGGGGGAACCAGACAGAAGCTCAAGATCTCAGCAGGGGTTGTAGCCAATTCAGTGGTCAGACCAGGACCATGGTAACTAACTCGGATCGCTGGTCACTACCACTAGGGGGCTAGTACTGACATTTGTGAGGCAGACAGACAGACAGATAGATGAAATAAGGATTTATTTTACTTTAACAAGTTCAACTCTGTAATCTCAGATATCAAAGCGTTTATGAGCTCTCAAAATAAAATTAAAAATACTCCCAGGAGAAGCAGACAGGGCAGATCTTGCTGCCCAATATCAACACACCGCAACCTGAGGACAGTGAATGACCTAGATTGGTAGTTTATCAGTATTGGGGGGACACACAACCCCCGCAAATAATGCATGCTTATGCCCTAGATTTCCAGGATGCTTAAAGGATATTCTGCCAATTCTGTCTGATGTCAAAATGTTAAAAAATCAAATCAAATCTAGAAGAGTTACAGTTCACTCAAAACATGGTCACTCTCCCATACACTGCTACTGAACTGAAGTCTTTGTACTGGTTCTGGAGGAGATTACAGCCAGCAGGTAACCGGTGCTTTGACTCATTGGACCTGTTCTCGCACTTTGGGCCTGTACAGAATCTCGCAGCAGCTCAGTGTTCACTACTTTCCATGTAGAGACGGACGATCCTGAGCTCAGTTCCCCTGTGGAGGATTCTTGCCACCTTTTAATTAACAGCTTCTCAAGCAAACACAGTGCCACTTTATTTTTTTTACCAACAAGCACTCCTTCCATACTTTCACTGTTAGCTCAGTTATTTGCTACTCATCCACCCACCACTAACATTGCTAATTAGACTTTCTCCCCCACAACAAATGTGCCTATGTAGATTGGTTTTCTCACTGCTGCTGACTAGCCAGCATCGCCCTTGGTTTAACAAAGATGCCCCTGCAATTGCGCTTTACAAAGGCACTGTCCCGAGTTGGTTGAATGGAGACCTGAGCTGCCTGAAATGTACTGAAGCACTTTCTTTCCGCCAAAGCGAGTGCGTTAACATTTTGTTGCATATATTTTGCCATTTCTAGTATCGCTGTATATTTTCGCCACTCGTCACCCGACTTCAGTTCTTCTTAATCTTAATTTAGCCCCAGAGTGCGATTGCAAAACAGCGATTCATGCTACATGAAAGGCACGAAGGTTCCAGGTTAATGTTAACTCACTTACAGTTGAGGTATCACATTTGAACCACTATCTGTGACTTGAAGAAAGTTTAAGTATTGTGATGCTGCAATTATGGATATCACCACTCAACCAACCTACTACTTTGTTATTGTCTTGTTTATTAGCTGTATAATCTTATTTATCCCTTATACAGAGGGAGGACAAAATGTAAAGAAATGTCAGATGTAACAGTTGCATCTTCTGGCTATCGGCCTGTCTCGTTTGTTCCTCGGCTATTTACAATATTCTTTGTGGCGTTTTTGTAGATAGTAAATATGTAGGATAAAAATGGGACAAGCAAATGTTAACAGTTCACAGCTACGCCACAAAACTCACTGCTTTCCCCACAAAACAGGTCACAGGCTGGTGGGCTCTGGATACCTTTGCATGGAGACGTTTTGGTATTCAGAGTGCAAATGTTAAAACACATTCTCACAACCGGCGGTGGAGAGGATGCTTTAAAAATATCAGAAAAATGCGTGTCACTGTAAATGGATTTTTCAGACAGAATGTGGGAGTGCAGAAGAGATGCAGTGGTTTTACAAAATAACGTCTCCATTGAGTCCACCGAGAGGTTAAAGTAAGGAAAGTGTGCCACCACCTGGACGTTTTATTACTGGCACACAGTGCAGTAGGCAGCCTGGAGTCAAATTCAAATAATACAGTAAAAGATAATAATGACTGAGCTTATATTATAATTTCCCCACAATGAAATCCACTGACTTCTACATGAAATTATTTAATTACATTTGTTTATTAAAGAAGGTTTCACACAAACTTCACAAATAACCATAACATTCGCCGTTTATTTTGAACACTCGCTTGAAAACCTGTAAGTGCAAATCATAGAGGAACTGTTCAGATATTGATAACATGATTTTAAATTATTAATAAATATTCTTAACTCAATTTACACTTCGATAATGCTACAAGCATGTTTCACAGTTAAATAACAGTCTCCTAAACGGCCCTGTACATCCAACACATTGCCGTCTGTCTGAATGAAGAAAATATAACCAGCGAGGTTTGAAAAGGCAAAAAAAAAAAATCAAATAAAAAGTACCGTAACTGTAAGATACAGGCCACTGTCAAGTTTTAGTTTGCCCAAATTAATATAACAATCATAACGAAACAATTACCCTGTGTAGCACTAGATCTTCAAACTAGTAGCTTATAACAATTTAAATCAGATAGAATGCATTTCACTCACTCTTTGAGATTAGTGACAACTTGCCACAAACATTTTCATGTGTCACTACAGGGTTCCAGCAAACATTACCCCATAATTCATCTTACATTTCCCATTTTGTGATTTAAACATGTTAGAATTCATTATACACACGTCACACAAACTGTTGACAACTGTTAAACAGATTATAAGCAATGACGAAAGGCTTTTACGCTACAGATGACAAACCTAACCAGACTGTACTTCTTGTTGTTGAATGGGGGAAAAAAAAACAAAACACACAAAATCAAAGTATTTGGTGAAACAGGTGCAAAATAAGGCTTATAAGCCAACAGGACTACTGCCAATATTTCAGGAAATATTTCAAGAAGTGCAGTGAGGCCAAGCACTGGGGTTGGATCTGTCAGTGCCGTTTAGAATGTAACTCTTATTACTGTAAAGTGGCCATGATGCATCCAAGCTGTACAGAATAGTACAAGATATTACAGAGTACTTCTGTTTGGGATTGCCGTGCCAATACTTCAAACTGCAGCAATTCCCAAAAGATGAGAATTTATTTGTGGTGGCCTATAAATGCCAAAATCCAACATATGAGATTAGGCTCCATAGGGAAGCCCTTGTTCAAGATGTGATAGCAGTTTTAATAAGTAATCTACACTTCCAACTGCAGTCCCACACAGACCTTTAAAGAGACAAATGCATTTATCCATTTTGGTGGGCCACCAACATAAATTCCATATAAGTTTATTCTTCATCAACTTTATGCCACATTTAGTCATATTATATACACATTGGATGGCATATAAAGAGCATTCTGTTATCCAAATACATAGCAACTGGCCCAACCAGATTATATACAGTTTTGATTTGCAAAGGCTGTAGCATTAAATCTACCAATGCTACATTCACGCCAATAATGAAAACAATGACTTCCCCAAAAATAATCAACAGTGCCGATATCCTTAACAAGAGTTTTGATAGGTAGCTTGTGGCCAGTGTTGCACTGTACTATAGAGTGCGTTACCTTTGCATGATTCTGTAGACTTGCGTTTTGAATCAGTATTACCGTGTCATCCATGTAATTACACGGGTTATTGTCAATCAGAGCAACATCAGATTCAGTGTTTCAGGTCTAATTGATCAACAGCAACATAATCCATCCTAAATTAATGTAGCTGTCGTACGAGCTCACAGCATGCAGTAAGAGTTTATCCCAAAAGGCCACAGACAACGGATAAGGAAAAGTGCAAATGCATGCTGAAAATGATTGCCACCTGCCATCCCCTCTAAACAACCCACCAAGCAGGAAATGAGAGCAGTACTCCAGCTCAATTATCTCCACTTCCTTTCCAATTTGTGACATGTAGCGGTCAGATTAACTTCAAAGTGCTAATCCAAGCCGCTGACAGAAAGTTTGCGAAATGAAGAAATTCACAAAATGCCATGCTACTACATAAAGCATTCAAATACTCAGTTAAACTCGTCCACTCACTGCAGTATCCTTAGTCGTCTGTTTATGTCCATCCTCAATTCAGTCGTTTATTGTACAGTATGATGCAATCTATCGAGTCCATGGGTTTTACACTTTGATTAGCAATCATCTCCATTTATTGTCACTATGAGGAGCGCCACACAGCAGGGTCCTGAAAACAACAAACCATATATTGAGAAAGATATGGACGTGAGGTTGCTCGTGATCATCTGATTGCTGCATTCATGCTTGTCATTTAAGATGTTTTGTTTGTTTTAAATGTTTATCTATACATAACATCAGTTAGTTTGTAGGAATACGGCAGTGCTGCGATTGTATTGGCTGTCCGTCCAAAATTGAAATTGCACTATTATACCGTTTATCATTTTAAGAGGCTCGTTTACTGAAGAAGCTACACGTGTGCTGTTTAAGCTGTATTACATGCCTATACTGTGGTGCATCTTACCTGAACAAATGGGGAGCTACTGTGTACGTCTTTCCTGTTTGCAATTACATGACTTGATTATAATCATTTTGCAAATAAGCCTATAATGTGCTTTAACTACCTGACTGTGCCCAGTGGGCTGACGAGTAGTCCTCAAGCTGTAGGACTGTGTTCAGAGCTGTTGGTAACGGCTCCGGTTGCTCCTTCTCGGCTCTGGGTAGGAGGCAGCTCATCCTTCTGTGCAGTCTGTTGTGGTTTCACTATGGTGATTTTAATGGGGATTCCTTTGACGCTATGCTGCACTCTGCTATACTGACGCATAGAGGGGTTGAAAGTGCGAACAATGGGAAGACTGGGTGTCTCTTGTTTTGGCTGCATGCTCTCTTTTATAATTATTTTACTTCTTTTGTTTGAAAAGACAGTTTGCACTGGTAGGATGGCGGGCCTCTTAGCAGGGCCAGACGTTTGGAGTCTTGTTTTATGCTGAGGTGAGGCTTGTTGTTTCTCTTCAACCCCTCTATGCAGGTGTCCATCATTTTCCTTTGTCACCGAGATGCCTCCTTCTTTCCTTTTCTTCACCTCTTTAGGTTTCTTGGGGCAGACTGCCATGTGTTTGGTTCTGCTGCGACGCATTGTGAACTCCCTGCTACAGTGTGGGCAGACGAAAATCTCTTGCTGCTCATGCACCTGTGCAGGTGACATTTTATTTGATGAAGAGACTGACTTGTTCCTCTGTGGCATGACCCGTTGAACCAACTTTTTCTTCCTTTTGTTCAGTACCTTGAACTTCACCTTGACAGGGGATTCTTGGTTAGATTTGGACCTGTGTGATTGGCTGGGCCTGTTCGAAGCATTTAGTCCATTAGTAGAATTAGTGGTAGATAAAACTCCATTTTGAGTTTTTGCAAAGTGGCGGAGTGGGATAGGATTCTTTTTGGGTGTGTACCGCCTTTTATCACTGGCATTTGCACAAGCCAGGATATGCTTGTGTAGCTCTGGCATGTTATCAAAGCCTTTTCCGCACTTGGTGCAGCGAATAGCCGTACTAAAGGTTTGTGGGATGTTGTGGGTGGTGAAGTTTGTGGCTGAAGCAAGTGAGCCAGCGGGTGATCTGTTATGGTAAGGAAATGGAGGGGGCTTAAAGCTGGGATAATGTTGGTTAATGCCAAGACGAACATCAGGCCCTTTGATTTTGCCACCATCTGAGGCCATGATTTTTATTGTTGTAAACAGTTCTTCAGCAGTCACATCTTCGTCACCTTCTTCCTTTTTCACCTGTTTCTTGGATTCCTCTGGAGCATCGGGCACTGAAGGCTCCGTGTTAACTTTTGTTGAGTTGTTGTAGTTCTGACGTCTTAGTTTTCCCTTTTCTTCTTCTGTGTATGTACACTGCTGGCCGGGGTGTAATTCTTCCTGATGCTGTTTCAGATTGCAAAGGTAGACAAATTCTTTTGTACATGAACTGCAAACGTAAGTCTTGCCGACACCGTGGAGGCTTGATCGATGGTCAAGCAAGGCGGAGGGTTTGCCAAAGAGCAGCACGCAGAACTCACATTTGTAGGGCCATTCATCGGCATGGTCACCTACATGATGGCCTAGTTCTTTCATTGAATGGAAAAGCTTATCACACACATTGCAGATGAAATTCTTGGTGAAGGTCTGCTGCTGTTGTGCATCACTTGGTGTGTTGTTTGGGGATTCATCCTCTTCAGCTTTCTCAGAAGAAGGTATGGTTTTAGATGGGATTTCGGGTATGGAAACAGAACTGTCTTCAGCTTCCTCCTCTTTTTTGGTTGGTGGCTCTACATTAACAACAGGCTTTGGGTCAAGAGTTGATTCACCCACAGTAGGACAGTCAGATATCACTGAGGTGGTGGTGGACAGAGTTACGGATTCTGCGATGGAGGACACAAGAATTGCGGGGTCCACTGTTTGTGGGTTGGGAACTGACACAATCTGTTGCTGTTCTATGTGATTAACAACCATCTGCGAAGGTGCTGGAGGCTCAGCAATGTTGTCTTGTGAAGTAATTGCAGCAGGGACTACACTCCCTGGGGCTTCAAGAGCTATTGTGCACTCTATCAATACGGTGTTGCTGGTTATGTTGTAAGAGTTGATGAGGGAATCATTTAAAGTTACAGTGGGTGTGAATGGCACTTCTGACACAGGAGTGGACTCAACTATAGGTGGATTGAGAGTTATTTGATCAGTGAAAAACATGTGGCCAGGTAGATTTAGAGTCGACTCAAGGGGCTGGGAGAGAGTGACATGGTTTGCTGAATTTGTAGTGGCAAATGCATCAGTTAAATCACACTCTGAGGAATTTAATGCATTTTCTGTGCATATTACCAGGGGCTCAGGAGATATATTTGAGGCTAATACATGGATTGGTTGGCTTGAAGGGTTAGATATAGGTGGCGGTGGTGCCAAAACTGTGATTAATGAAGGAGCAGTAGGGAGCATGGTATGTGAGGCTGGGGAAGCAAATGCTATAGTGCACGGTGAAGCTGGCTGCAAGGCAATTGGGGTAAGGGAGGTGGATGATGGAGTCAGAGTATTGGGGGGTAGGGCAAGTCCATAAACAAATCCTTCTGCAACAGGCTCCACTGATGTCATCATATCCGGACCTGTAAGTATGGTGAAGTCTGTGACAAAAGGAGTCTCAAGATTCCCAAGACTTACATTTTGCTCTCCAATATTCACTAAGGCGTTCTCCACCATGATTGCATTTGATTTTCCATCTTTCAAAACTGCCTGTGAAAGTAATTTTAATGTCAGTTCAGATTCATTTGGGGCCTTTTTTTGCAAACTCAAATCCAGCACAGCATCAGCTAAAGCTACATCTTCATTTCTTTTGACTGCATTGGAGAGATCCAGTGGTTGCTGGTTACAGGAATTACCGCCACTCAAGGCGGGCCAGCTCTCGGCCAAGACAGGTTCCACTGCTGTATCATCTACAGATTGAGCTGTGTCATCACTTTCATTGGCTGTCTGGTGCACAGGTGAGTAGGTGTACTGAGTCTCCATCTGTCCTGTACTTACGGCATCACAATCTGTTATATCTAGCATTGGTGTTTCCTCATTAGATGTTGGGTTTTGCTGAGGGGAGCTTGGTGGAGATCCAGTCCTTCGTTTAAACCTCCCTGCTCCAGCAGGCAGGACGGAGAGGGACACGGGTGAACAAGGCTTCTGGCCATCTTTGATGAGGGCAAGTGTAGGCTTAAGGCCACCCTGCTTCTCCAGGAGCTGCTTAAGCTTAGGTGACAGAAACACTGTTCTTTCCTTCTGCACAATGGTAGACTCTGTATTCTGAGGAAGTAGATTTTCTATTAAAGAAGATACAAGAGATGATGAGGATGAAGACACAACCACTTCAGACTCCAGTTCAGTTTTAATTTGTGGTAAAAGAGGTGGTGTTGCAGTTCTTCTCTTGGCCAGTGGTTGACCAGGTGTCTCTTTGCCTGTAACTGAATCTGTATTTAAAACCTGGCTGATTTGGGCAGGGTCTAGAATCAGGGCATCCAGTCTAACTAAGGTCGAAGAACCAGAATGAACCTCGGCCGCTTCACAGCTACTGACTGTACTTGTCGACACTATCTTTCCATCAATGTAAAAGCTGAGATTCTCTGAAATATTGCTAGAGACATCTAGCATGTATTGTTCTGCGTGTTCCCCTTCATTCTCCAGAACAGCTGCAGGTGATGTATTGTCGCCAAGCTCCGGTTTGTGTCGAGATGTTTCACTGACTATGCTCTGAAGATTTTCCTCCTGGGGGAGCTGGGGGTTTTCTACACGTGCAAGAAGCAGGTGCTGCTCGTGGATCCTGCGCTCATGCCGTCGCTTGTTGGTATGTGTGGTGAATATCTTTTCACAGTACTTGCAAGCATGATGGTCGTCTAATGCCCCGTGTTTGTCTGGCTGAGCAGTGTGGTCGCCAGCCGGACACATGGAAGTATTAGAGCTAGAGGGGGATGAAGTATGAAGCTGCGTGACTGAGCCCTCTGATTCGGGAGGATTCATCTCCTCATGCTGCAACTGATTTGAACCAAAAGACATATTCTTATTGCTTTTGTATGGCTGTGCCTCACTGTTCACCAAAGTGTGGATGTGCATGTGTCGTTCTAAGCCTTGTTTGCTGGTAAACTGTCTCTCACAGTGCTGGCACGGAAAAGAGCTGCAGTCTCTTTCAGTATCCTGATTGGGGATCTGGGTAGGAAGATCTGGGTACAGTGACTTAATTGTGTCTGGTTCCATGTTACTTTCCGCTTGATAAATATCCTCCTCCTCCCCCTCCTCCATATCCTCATTGTCTCCAAATTCTGAGATGTACAAGTGAGGAGATTTCTCCATCATATGTGGAGGTTGTCTCCAGTTCTTTGAAGGACGTGTGTCACACAGGACCTTTGACAGCTGTCACACCTATTGAATAGAGCATAAATAAATAAATAAATAAATAAATAAATAAAAAAGGGGATAGTGTCATTTAGCCAACCCAACACACACGTAACAGTGCTGACATGCCATTTATGGACCGCATGGAATTAACTTTAATATCAATCATAAGCACTTTTGCAGTCTAATCATTCACACTGTACTGCTAAACCACAAATCACAAATGTTTAACTGCTGATTACGTTGTCTGCTTTATCAAATTATGTACCTGCAATTCATTCAAAATAATATTATTTTCACAATCTATTTTCTTATTTGTTTGCACATATTGCATCAGCGCTCAGCATTACCATTCCTCATCCATAATATGTTACTACAGTAAGTCAACATTTAATGGAAACAACATGTAAGATTGTTATCACGCCATCTTACCATCAGTGCAGGGTAGAAGGTATTTCTGTTGGCCAGACGAACAGACAGACTTTTGTTTCTACTGGATGAAGTACCAAAAAAAAAAAAAAAAAACAGCAGAGCACACACACGAAAAAGTACATTTAAATTAATACGAATGAAATCTGTTCCATAACATAGCATGATACTTGTGCTCTACTACTGAACGATAAGATTCAAAGTGGTCAGAGTGAACAGCTGTGGTGTGGGAGTAGTTGAGCACAGTGTCCTTCATCTTTGCAGCCATTTGGCCGCTGAATTCGCCTCGGGTCCCGTCATGGCAACTTATGCTAATGTCCCTCAAGCATATCAAGGTTACATTACAAACCACAACATAAGCTAATGGATCGACACTGTTAACTCAATGCTACGTGCTGCGGTAAGTGTTTTCTTTTTGAAATCACTAGTCGCCTACAGTGAGTGCAGGCCCAAAATACAACTCATCCATCGGTACGGTTGCCTTACACACAGTCACCTCAATCATTATGAATTTTTATTATTTTTTTGGTAAACTACCTCAGGATCAAGACTTGTGTGCATTCATCTACTGCTCTGCAGGACAAAATGGCAGGCTCATCACCATGTGTGCCATATTTTGTCGTGCACTTCCACCTGCTCCTCGCAGCATCACAATCCGTTTTGCTCATTTTGCCACTTCAGTCATCGCTTGTTTTGTTTTTTTGTTGCCGTTTCGTTGCCAGTGACGAATCGTTTGCATTTAACCTGCACAGTTATCGCACAACTAGCAGTTTCCAGGCACTTGTAGACGCGAAGGGGAATGTAAACAAAAGGAACACTTTATAGAAAACACCTTGTGCCTCGTGCTTCTACACGCTCGCCTTCCAGTTTGTTTAAGCCAGCCCCGTGGCTGAGCTCCTGTTGCTGCGCGAATAAGCCTGAATCAGTCCCGATGTCACGTTAGCTGCGCCGACAATTCCAAGGGCCTGCAGACTGAATGATGTGAGCCACTTTCGTGAAATTCAATTTCTCTTTCCGTCCGTCCGTCCGCGCTGCAACAGATCACACGGAGAACAGACTCGCGACAAAAAGAAAATAAAAAACAAAATACTTATCCATTTGTATTATTACTATAACTCGGGGCGCGTTCACACGCATCCGCTTCACCTGGTCTGATGACGCCCCCCCCCCCGGTCCTTACACCATTGCTAGCTGGTCGCACAACACGTCGCACACGACTGTTGTGCTACAGGAGCTGCTAGCTCGGCGACTGAAAGGTCAGCTGGCTTTCTCTAAAATAAGCATAAAGCCCCGCCGCGGGACCTCCAGATACAGCGAGGCCGCTTGCAAATTAAACCCCAATGACCGCCACGGTCCCCGAGACAAGGCTTCACTTACCAAGTGAGCGAAAATCAGCTGTTATCGCCATTAAAGCGCTAGCGGCGCACTGCTAGCTGCAACACTTAGCTCCCGGGGCTCAGGCTACATTTAGAGACTGGGACGCTCGACGCGACCGTGACGGAAGACTTTCTCTACAGAACCCGCACGTTACATTTTCACTACATACTTCTGCGTGCAGCCGAACAAGTGTCGTAGAACGATTTGAAATACTCCTCTTGTGCAGGTTGTGGACGGAGTTTTTTCCTTTTTTTTCCTTCCCGAATGTACCCAACAAGGTTTTGGGCGTTCTGATTGGTCAGGGAACGTGGATGTCACGTTTGGACCAATCGGCAACAGGTTTGTTAAGGAAGGAAAAAAACAAACAAACAAACAAAACAGCATCATCGCAAAAGGCAGCTGTCAGCTGAGACTAAAAGGAGAACATTAGCGCGTCGTTGCCAGTTTACGCAAACTGTTTCATTAAAATGTACAGATCTGATGCTGTAGTACGGACATGTACGACATCACAAATATACACGCTGTCTTCAGCTAGTTCTTCTAGCATAATAAATGTTAAGTGTTAATCTAAAACCGTGAGAGAGAAAAACTTACTCCGAATTGAAACTACATTAAAAAAAGGGGCCTTCGGGCTACATGTGGACACTTTTGATGTAGTTTTTAAATTTGGATTATGTACAGCACGTGCTCAAAAATACATTTTCATTTTCAAATAAACAAAATGCACTTGAATGATTCGTTTTAGACAGTCGACAGATTTGACAAATAACATTTATTTAAATTAAAATGTTTGAATCGCGTAAAAACAGCGAAATCTCAAAAATTACTGAACGTCCTCTATCCTTGCGGTGTGTTGATTTGACCTGTAGAGGGCGGAATATAATAAAGTCTGAATAAAATGAGGTTCTCTGCATCACTTCTGTGGCCTTCGCTTTGCATGAACATGTTAAAATGTGTAATGTTTCTATTATATAGAGTAATTATATATTAATGCCTTACTATATAATTCTGGTTTTATTAGTATACCTGTAGTATAGTAGTATTGACATTTAAAATATATATTTTTTTAAATATCTGTGTGTATATACATACATACATACTGTATATATATACATTTTGTATTTGTAAAATATATGTGCTAGTTGATTTGCCATTTGACTTCTGATGTTACAGCCAGGCCATATCTCAGAATCCTACATTTCCATCGTAATTTCTGTTTCACAGCTGAACGAGCTGACAAGTTGAAGATTTATGATGTAGGCATTCTCTTCCTCCGACCACTTCTCTGTTTTCCCCAACAATTGTCAATTGAATCAAAAGGCACTGGCTCATATAATGTTCACACCTACTCTGAAAGCTACCCCCTGGTTTCACATGGCAAAATTTCCACTTCTAGAACCATGCCAACATTGAATTCTTATGTTAGCACGGTGCATAAAGCACTCTTTGAGATGATCTGTAGGAGTTCACCAGATCCCACATGTACATTTGTGACATTGTGTAGCACATGGGTGGCGTTCTTATGGCACATGCACGGTATGTCTCCTGTTGTGATGTCATATGTGAGCTGAGTGGTGTTGCACTATCAAACTACATGCCAGACCACTGCGAGGCATAATGAAAAATCATGAACAACAGGCCTTTCTTGCTTGCTCAGGCTTTCCTCCTTCTCTGTATATTAGATTCAACCTCACTGACTTTGCAGTAAAGTTGCAGATACAATTTAGTGGTTTGAACTGACATAACTCTTGAGGAACAGAATGTATTAGACAGTATAAGATTCTCATGCATACTTCATTTAGTGGCAAGCTGACCATGATCGTGCTTATTTATATCTCGTCATAGTGAGTCACTCTGGACATGCCCAAGGCTCCAGCACGTCTTTCACAGCTGATGGCAATTGCAGCTGTGGAATTATGATGAACAGCTCACGACTGGGTCTACTCGTCAGACACATACGTCAAATCATCGTATAAGCAGGTGCCGAGCGCCTGGAAGCCATTTCACACACATGGCTAACTAGTCAAAGTCTGTCATACAGTATGAATGAGTTTTGCTAGAATTGAAAGCAATTAAATACATATATTGATTTATCAGAAACTGGACTGTTGCATCGTGGTTGCATAAAAAGAAAATCTTTGCAATGACAAATAAAACATTGTATGCCTGGTATATATATTTGAATGACAATGTATGCCCCCCTTCCTTTTTATTCCAGGTGATTATTGGTTGTATGACTGTCAGCTGTAATGAGATTGAGCATTCATACATAACTACAATGTTATTTATGAGTGTATATGTGAGGTTATATCTCTGCAGGTACATGTACCTTGAATCTAAGTTGGATGTTAAGTTCTTGCAGCCACTTGTGTCTCTGCAGATAAAAGCACAATAAAAATGAAATGAATGTAAAATCCTTTTGTTTGAACACGCCATAAGGCCTTAAAGTTGTAAATATTCTTGAGGACAACTTTAAAAGCAAACAGGAAATGGAGTCATTGTAAGAGAAAAGTGACACAAAGTGTGCCCCAGATTACACGCAGGGTAGTGGGTCCTGCGGCAGTGGGCGCCGGTTCGTGCCAATGACTGTGTGCACAATGAAACATTCACCATCCACATGGACATATAAGACAAGACAGACAAACAGTCTCCACGTGTCTGTGTGTCAGGCAGATCAGTGAGCAGGGCTTCGGTATGAAACAATAATGGCCCCTTATAGAGGATGTGTGCCACATAGCACAGACAATGCCTTGCCTGTGATCAGACAGCATGTGTCCCCGGGACAAAGTAAAAACGTTATTGCTTCATGTTGTGGGAGGCCAGATGTGCACGGCTGGACATGTAAATGTGAACATGTCGGAATGCAAAAACAAACCTTTAACTGCAAAAACTATGTTACACTGTACATGAGTGCACACAACTGGCCCGCTGTATTGTATATTTATTTATTGATAGCACACACACGCACACACACACACGCACACACACGATGCTAATAATCCCCCAAAGTCTAGCAAACACGTGTCCTCCAGGATCACTGCCCCTTCTCATGTCTGCACACACACACACACACACACACACACACATAAAGCTGTATGTCATATGTAAAGATACACACACTTACATACCAAACACACATAATCAACCCTTCTCCGCTTTCACTGTCTCAGGCTCTCTGCTGCCAAACAGGCACACAAAAGAAAATTCAGCTCTTCCTTGCATCATCCATACTGTATCTGACCACAGACACAAACACACTACGCCTGTCACCCAATTTTAGGGCGGGGGGGGGGGGGGGGGGGGGGGGCGGGGGGGGGGGGGGGGGGGGGGGGGGGGGGGGGGGGGGGGGGGGGGGGGGGGGGGGGGGGGGGGGGGGGGGGGGGGGGGGGGGGGGGGGGGGGGGGG